>JAOWBL010011044.1:0-40107 GCA_028564865.1 Zenarchopterus dispar | reverse complement strand
ACACACACACACACACACACACACACACGCACACACACACACACACACACACACACACACACACACACACACACACAAGCATACAATGCTCCTCTTGCTGGGTAAACTGAAAATCCTAAGTACCACAGCATCAAAGTAAAGACACACGTTACACATTCTTCCATATGAATGAATTATTGCAGAGTTTGTGATTTAGAAACCGTGTGATTAACAAAACTTGTCCCGTAGGACAAAGTTTGTTTATATGTAGGAGCATACTGGTATATTAAAATGTATAAGAATAGATAATGATAATGAGAAAACTCTGCCAGCCTCTTCAAAGCTTGACATATCTTTGGGGACACCAAGAAAAACATGCTTAGTGAGGAATGAAAACACGTTATTTTATAGCAGAGCTTTTTGATGCTATCCTTACCTCTCCTGTCTCTGATGAGCAAGACAAAGACGGGGTAATTTTTTTTAACCTACCCCACTAAATAATGGTACAAATTAAAATTCTTAACATGGATGGTTCACAACATAACTCATACTTGTATATTGTTTTAGTGCGTCCCCAAAATAGGACTTATTAGTTTGCATATTCATTAGTCTGGAAATTTGTGTGAAATGAGTGTTGATATTACTATCAACTACATGATACTCCTTTTATAACTAATAGCCCTATCCTGTGACATGTGAGCTGTAAGCCAGATATGAGTTCCTGTATGTGTAAGTAACCATCTACAGTATTATTCTTAGGTGAATCAGAGCATACAGGATTGATTAACTCAGACACAACCATAAACCCTGCAATCTGGACAAAACCATTCTCATTATAATTTTCAGCACCAAGAGGAACTCATCTACTGAGACACAGCTGGTGCAACATATCATTCACATCCGACTGATCCTGCCTCCTAATAGCCCTGCTTCATTTATCTGACTTGATTCATGCGGAGGTATCAGCTGCGGGAGCTGGGGCGGCAGGCTCCGCTCTGTTACAGGCCAGCGCACCGAGGATGTCTCGGAGGCGCTTCATCGCCTCTCCGCCCACCTCCGGTCCATCACAGCACTGAAGTTACAGTCAAACACAAGAAGGCTGTTTACATTAGAATAATAAAGGAAATGATGCGTTATTTTCTCCCAAGCCTCGTGTTTATCACTTCGAATGGAGCCTGCGTGGAGGCAACGATTCTTACCTCAGATCCGACAGCTGGACTCCATCTCTGCTGATGGCAAGCGTGTATTCCGGCTAGATTTGGGTTTTTACTTCTACTGCAACCCCGATAAATCTTCGATCCTCACCAGCATCCACGCTTCCTCCCTCCTTCCTCCTCTTCAGCATCCAGCGGAGGGCTGTGTGGATGTGTGCGTTAAATCCAGCGGTAACCACAGATACGGCTGCGCTCCGGTGATTTGTCTGTTTCTCCTGCTCCCTGCACCTCCTCCTTTTTTTCCACTCCCCTCTGAAGACTCGCTCTGCGCACACTCGGGGATTTATACCACCGTCTCGGGTAGTAAACACGACTGATGAGGAGGAGGGGAGAGGAGAGGAGACGTCCTCCTATCAGGGAAGAAACGCTGCGTGAGGAGCGGAGTCCGGTGAGGGCGCAGGGACATGTGCAGGTGTACGGGCTTCTGCGGGTTTAAGTACGAGGAGGGAGAGGGGGTCAGCCGGTATGTGAGGTGATCAAAATGATGTCATTCCCAAAGCATGCAGCATTTGACTGGACAGCACCACGTAAATCCCTTCAAACCCTATTAACGCCCTGTGTATAGAGGGAGATGTAATTTGCGCATAATCTGTGAGCTCCGTCTGCCACAGATTGGACACAAATGAAGGACGGTGTGTGTGTGTGTGTGTGTTTTTTTTAAATCATCATCTTCAATCTCTGCTGACCCATTTCTCTGAGACAAGAAGAGTAGGATGGCACTCAGAGGGCCTAAACGAGACTTTCCACGGGTGTGGTTTGTTTCCCAAAGCGACATCAGCCTAATTAACCTGTATGAAATCAAATATCACACTTAATTCTAGCAACTGTCAGCTTTCAGCAGCGATCTCATTTTGTTTTGGGATCAGAATCCAAGCAATGTCTCCAATCCCCCAGTTTTAAAGCCTTCGGCATAAATAAAGCTCGGCATAATCAAATTAATTAACTTTTTTATGGATGTGACAGGTATGAAATTATGTACAACACACCAGAAGCTCCTTAAAACTGCTGTGCTGTGCAAAAGTCTTTGGCCATCATTATTTTGTCAGAGTTTGACTATACTTCCTAGTTTCTTTCAGATAAAGCATAAAATACAGAAGCCAGACTATTTTTTAACCTAAATAAATTTTAATCATGTATAGATTTTTTTCTTAAGATTGTGTAGTTTTATTTGTGTACATATTATCACTATATTTCCTTTTTTTATCTTAGCAAACACTTTTGGTAAAATTCAAAAAAGAACATTGACACAATCTGCAGCATTTTTGCAGCCGAAGACCGACTGCCATCTATTCTGTGAACTCACTCAAAGTTTGTGGCAAAATGTTTATCACTAAATATGGATGTCAATAGCCACTATGGGAGAGTTAAGACTTTTGCACAGCCGTTTCATAAAAAACTGATTAGAAATGTCAGTAAGAAAACGACTCACAAGTCACAAGTCCGTGCGGACCAGATGAACACCACAGTTCAACTGTGAGATCATGAAATCAGTGCAAAAGCTGGAAAAACTATTTGGCCGAGATATGTGTGATTGTGAAACAGCTGGAGATCCCATGTCAGAGCTTTGCATGAACTTAGAGTCTAAATGATTGTAGCTGCATGACCCTTTTTGAGCGCTAAATCTAAATCCAGCCCTCATCTCCCAGATTAAGCCCACGTTGGGCTTAAACCCATAACGATGACCTCATCCTGCAGCTTGTAGACATCAGGGAAACCCCAACAAGTGCACAGATAAACTGTAGCAGACCTGCACAAACACGAGCAGTGAAAGCCTCTCTGAGATGTCTGCTTTTGATGATGATTACGAGCTCATGCTGAAAGAAGATCGCTGCTTTTGTGGAGTTTGATACCCCAAGAGAAAACAAAGAATGAGTCATTCCTCCTGCAACTGGATCAAGCCTCGCAAAATGAAAATAAGTGATTTGTTTTTCTGGATAAACCCTGCAATACAGAAGCTGAAAAATAAAAAAAATTAAACAAAAATAAATAATAACAAAGTACAAATTAAATAGTTGACTATAATCCACTATTGCACAGGAAACGGGAACCAACAACAAACCAATAGTAAACAGACTTTTATTAATGTGATTAAAAAACATGTTCTCATAAACATCATAGCTGGACACCATCAGGGAATAAGGTATCAGCAGTGTTTCTGAATATTTAATCATTTTTGATACTGGCTTACATTTTAATTTCACGGTTCCACATGCGAGGTTCCCAGATGAATATGCAAACAGCCACTGCTAAAAATGTGGTTTATGAATGTTTCATTGGGGGTTTAATATCGCAAGAAAAAGAAGATGACAAAACAAGTGGCTTTAATCATTACCGCTATTTCACACCCCCATCTCCAGTTCTTCTTCTTACTCTGTCTCGAGGCAATCTGAACAGTTGCAGTGACTGCTCCTTCTATCTTTTCTCCTTACAACTTTCTTCTTGATTTATTTATTGGAGCTTCTACTGGCAAGATGGCTTCTTTTAGTAGATCTTTAAGCCTCTGAGAATTGCAGCTACTGTTTCTGATGTTCTTTTTTGTTTGTGGTAACTCCACAGATTGAACACTGCAGGAAATTCCATATACATATATATATATTTACTACATCGTCCACCATCAGAATCTTTAATACATAATGAAATAAACTCTACTTCTAATATAATAGCAGCTCAACAAACACACTATGGCATCCATCCAAATAACTGATGTAAAATGCTGCATTGCTTGGCAGGAAGCATCATTATCTGTAGGAAGGAATGGGGGGAGGGCGTAGGGGGAGAGGGGGTGTTGAGAAGAATATTATGTGTGCAAGTGTATACCTATGACTCCAAGTGTACAGTATGTTGTATGAGGCCCAGTGCCAAGTGGACACATTGCCCCGCTCTGGTTGGGGGGGAAAGTGGTAGGGAAGAGGTGTGTGTGCATATTTGTGTGGTTGGATGTAGACTTGAGAACGAGGGGGAGGGCAAGTTCAGGCTCTTAGGACTGTCTATTTATGGATTCTCATCAAGAGCCCCTTGTGTTACTCATTGCCACTTTCACTCATGCTCTTTTGAATAGTTGGCCAATCATGAAATCTGCTTAACTTGAATCCTAAAAGGAACCTAAACAAAGGAAGTAGTGATAATTGTTTTTTTTTTTTTTTTTTGACCGTCACATTGACTGGAAGCCAACAGTATAACAACACACAGTATTTCTGTTTTCTCTTGAAAGAAGAACAACAAGTGTGCCACCTATTCCCCTCTAGTCTGCTGAGGTCTGACATAGTATTTGCAAATACTGTCATCATCAGCTTTCATCCATAGTGCCCACTGATTGGATTCATTAAGACTGGCGTCGCCCTGCATTGGCGGGTGGTTGGAGGAGGGTGCTGTGGGTTGGGGGATTCTCAATTTCAGCAGGATGATCTCACCTCCTGTCTTCAGCATCAGAAGACATGTTTTCATTCATGAAGTTCACCCATTCACACGCGCGCATGGTGAGACATGCACACCAACACACATATGCAGTCTCCTCACAGGATGCTGAGGAGCCAGTTGTGCCAGTGAGGCAATATTCAGGTGAGATCACTGTCGGATGCAGAGCTCCCTCTCTTTAAAAGTGTTTGTTGCAGTTCATAGTTTGACCTTGCCTATATGGTGTTAATTTTGGCCTCTCCAAGTTTCCTATAGTTAATGGGGTTTTCTTTTACATGGATTGGTACAGTCACATATTATGGATTTTGTTGTAGTCTGTTTTTATATTTCATTTTAGTGTTAATCTTTTTTTTCCTGAGATTTCACACCTGGGTTATGTTGCAGATTGCGACAAAATTATTAGTCATTATCTTCAAATATACATTACTTGGTTCTCTGCTTGATATTCAAATTAGTTATGTTTCGCCAGGGCTGACTTGTAAAACTAAACTTAGTTGGGAGAAAACCAAAAACATTCTTTTCATCATGTAAAAGACAATTTAGCTCCACTTTCTTATCTCTGTAAGGAAATGCTCTCCATACTTAATATAGATGATTTAACATGCCACTACATTGACCAAGGACAGATACTGTATTTCAATCAATAGTGAGAAAAGCTGCAGTTCATCAGCTGACCACTGGGGGCTGGCTGCAAAAGCGAGTCAATGGCTAGCAGTCAATGCCAAGAGCCAACCATCTGACTTCTGGGTTGAAGCTTATGTGGAACTGAGATTGACTGGAGTTCTTCCGCTGACCACTAGAGCCTGGCTGCAAAAACGAGTCAATCTTCACTGACCTCCATGTTAAAATGCCCAAATTTATATCAGAAATAAACACATTTACAGCCTGCTTCAAAAAACTATTTTGGTCTCAATCGTTTGATTTCACACCCATGACAACTCTGAGGTGGTTAAATTTTTTTTGTAGCATGCCAAGGGAATCAGTTGGCTGAGTCAGCCCAGCCAATGGCAAGCCACTTTCACTTCCTCAACCGTTATTATTATGGTACAGTGCTTAGCAAAGCAAACAACCTTTTGCATAAACCCAGTGTCGGCTAACCATGACAGTAATCTTTTTGTTTTGCCATCGAGTTGACATGCTGAATGGTTTATTTTGCTGTAAATATCCAGTTCTTCTTCTACAGTCTATGGCATTCATCCCTTTATTGGCTTGTTACCATTATTGGCTGTTTAAGCTATTTGATGTAGATGAAAATAAAGCAATACGAAAAATAAGAATAAGAAATAAAGCAAAAATGTGTTGAAATTTGGACACTTTGAGGAGAACTTTAGAGAACATGCATGCAGTCATACCATCCACTGCCAACATGTGCACACTCGTGTAACAAAGGCATTCTAAACTTTATAGATTGCTCTAATGTTGATAGATGCAGGGGCTGTCCAAGATAAATGAGTAAAGATATTGACTGAAAATATGCTAATCTAACTTAGCTCAACCATTACTTTGATCTTCCATGGAGATCAGAGATGTGTCTGATTTCCCTTTGACACCCAATGAAAGGTAAAGAGGCAGCTGGGGGAAAAAAATCACTTTTGAGAGCCTCCAGCAGTGACCCGGCCAGCAGAGGGTTAATAACAATAAAGGGGCGGGTGGAGAAGCCTTCCTGAAAGTCATGTGGTCTGTGCTGGGAAGGGTGGGAGAGAAGATTGGAGGGAGGGAGTGGGTGGCTGCTTAAGATGAGAGGGGGAGGAGTCTGGAGCATGTTGCCATGGAAACGGAATCCTCAGTTGGCCAGTGTGAAGTCAGAGGAGTAATATTAGCCGGTGACTGCACTTTGATGCTGGTGGTGTTGTGAGGTGGGTGGGTTGACAGGAGGGATGGGGGAGAAGGGGTGACTCATCCTGGAGAACACACTCTGCATTCTAATGGACCTGGGTGTGCGCACACGCACACACACACACACACACACACACACACACACACACACACACACACACACACACACACACACACACACACTAGCAGCAGCTACATCAACTTCAATCCTCAGTCCCTTCTCATCTTGGAATCGTCCATTTCTCTCCACTAACTGGACTGCTGTTCAGCATGAATCAGCAGTATCTTGCACCACTCTACTTCTGAGCATATAATTAATTCATTAGGTCAATGATAAAACCCATTAGTGTAAGTTTTCGTGGGTTCAATTGCTCGTGTTGATAAAGGGCATCTATTAGAGTGAACCAAATGCTTAGGCAGGCAAGTAAACTGCAGCAATGTAATTGCTGATGGTATAATTGCACACCACACAAACAGCAATTAAACTGATAATATGTGCAAGCCATGTTCAAGATTATCATTGGATTAACTACACCTCCCAAATAGCCTTGAGTGTAGCAGCTCACCAGCTGGTCCAGAAGAGGTGTTGATAATTATGTTGAGCATTTTTATGCTGATTTTTTGGGGGGGAATGTCCTCTTTTAAGCTGCAGGGATATTGGTTTGGATCTCATTACATATATTGCAGGGAAATACTACACATTAATCAGACAAGCAATAAAAAAGCAATCTGACACAGCTTGCTGAGAATGTATAAATACAAAGTCAAAGGGCAGATAAATAAATTTTTTTCTCATAACCACTTCACTTGGAATACTAAAATATACTACTTTGATCGTGCAGAAAGATTAATGTAGTTCAAGCAATGAATGCAATTCGCATTGCAATTTTAGATATGACTTCGATGATAACCTTAATAATGAGGAGAAAGTGCCAGAGATCATGTCACTTTAATGAATATATATTTGTATAGTTGTGACATTTTTAATATTATAAAGTTTATTTGGAAGCAAGTAAAAAAGTGTATTTTCATGTTTAGTTTTAATGATGTCAACAAAATTTTAAAAAATCTCTTATTTGTGTGGTCATTAGCATAATTAAAGCTCATTATAATGTCCATGAATAGGCTTTCTCACATAGTAATGTTCACATCAGTTACTACTGAGTTACAACACTGAGGAATGCGACACACTACAGCATTCCCTTTGGACTGAAGAGTGTTTTTCTCTTCCTTTTAAGGAAAGCCAGTGCAGGATCACTTCCCATAACTGCTGCGTGTAATACTGGAAGCAATATGAGGGGAGAAAAAAAAAACCCAGCAACATCACAGGGACTGTGACGTTTCATCGGTCCCCACCCACAACTAAATCTCGTGCTTTGCAGGGAGCCAGTAGAGAACAGGCAGCCACTAAAACACGGTGCTGACTGGCCAGCGGTGCACGAGGATGGTGGCTCCATATTATCTCCAGGGCTTTTTTTTTTTCTTTTTCTTTTTAAAAAGTTTGTTTGTAACCATGATGGGTTTATTTACTGGAAGTTATGGCTGTTGTAGGAGTGAAACCAACAACTGCACAACTACATAACAGCTCTTCTAAATTCTCTCGGTCTAATTTCTGACAAAATTGGCTTATGACACTTACAAAAATAAATATTAAAAAAAAACAAATAAAATATTAGCTTCAACTATCCATGAGTAATAACTAATTATGCCCTCTTATATTTACAATAAATAAACAAAAACAAGAATAGCTGAAGTCCGACACCCCCCATCTACACACACATTTTGTTTATGGCACCAAAATAGAAATATTGAAAATGTTGATTAGTTTGAATGAAATTTCTTACACTCAGATTAGCCACATTGTATGTTTGTACTGTCCTTACAATTTTAGTATACGTTTTACTCTTTTTTATGCATTTGTTTTATTACATAAATTTGCATATATTTATTGTTGATATTGGGATTTTTATTTCTTTTGGCCTGTGCAGCACCTTGGTTAATTGAGGATGTTTCAAATGTGCTATAGAAATAAACTTAACTTTAGTTGACATAAGGTGAGAGTTTTATTACGTTTTATAAGGTTTTCCTTAAAATAATTAGTTTACTTCCCTCCTACACAGTGTTATTGTTCTGTGATAAACATATTTCATGTTTTAACTGCACCCTTTACCACGTGATTGTTGTTATGAGTCAATAAATCAGTGCGGTTTTTATTTATCTATTTTCTTTGGTCAGCGTTCACATATAGTACATCTTTTGTTTATCTTGAACTATTTCTGAATTTTCTTCTCCTGTGGTTTTTCTGTTTTCTCCATAAATAAATAATGAGAAGATTCCACCTTTTCCTCATATATTCTGTCTGGTGTTGTTACTGAAATTTGTATTCAGATTGAAGACCCCAATTATAGTCCCCAATTATACAGATCTATGCTAATTACCTACTTCACAGGATCACATATTAGCAGCGTTAAGAGCCATTAATTCAGCTGAGCGACAATTGTTGTTTGCTATGATGTTTTGTTGAAGCTGATATCCCAGTGAGATTTTTAGAATGTGAATTACAGTCAAAAGAATCCCACAATAAGATGGTTTTGTAATAATCTAAAAAAAATAAAAAAATAAAAAGAAGTATGATAAAGGTTTATCAGACTAAGAAGTATATATTTTATAGGCTCTTAATTTATATTTATGGAAGCAAATCTGTACCATAATTCAAATTAAAATATATTGACAGAAATGCTTTTTCATATTCAGGATATAGCTGTATTTTTTGACTCATAAATCAAATGAATAATAAATAATTTTTGTTATTTATTGGTGGAGCAGAAAAGTGGAACAGTAAAGATATTTTTGAAACATAGCCTGTGTGTATTGTTACAATGACTTTAAAACAAAGCAATCAAGATGTGCTGGACATGTAGGCTTTTATTTTAAATTCAAGGAGTTTAACAAAACATGTTGCATTCATCAACTAAATCATTGACATTTTTCCATCAATGTCACAGACTCAAGTATGAGCTATACAAGTGGCACATGAGCAGCTTCGGGGCCTGTTTCATCACTATTTCATGACAAATTAAGGAGATAAAAGGTTCCAAGTGTTTAATTTGCATCTGGTAACTGTTCTGGGTACTTCTCCAAATGTGGTCAAGTGAAGTATAGACACAAATGAAGGAAGAAATCTTTATGCTGAAAAAAGAAAGAAAAAAGATTGTAACAACAATCTGCACTTTGTAAAGAAAAAAACAAAGCAGAATTTTCAGCAATACCAATTGGCCTGGAAGACCACAGAGCACAACTAATGTATATGCAATTGGAAGTTAACTCAAATGAGTGAAATTAAATTTAGTTAAAATGTCCAAGAAAATCCTGTCCACTGCTTGTAAAGATGTAAAGGTGTGAAAAACACATGGTGCAGGCCGTGTTAAAACAGTGGTAGCAGGGAGTGGAACTGAGTCATCAATGCTTCCTGGTGCCAGACTCACTCAAATGCTGCAAAATCTGAGGGGATGGACCACCACAATACAAATGATTGCAAATCATAGCAGGCAGTGAAAGCAAGAACAGGCAATAAATTAAGACAAGGAAATGGAACATGTTTAATTGGCCAAATCAACCCAAATAAGGATAGTTTTCACTTAATGAAGACATAGCTAAGGGCATAAAGACCCATAAGTAGCTACAAATGGTATATCTGGACTAAATACCAGTAAAGTATGTCAGGGGAGGGATTTTGGTATTTTATACCAGTAATGTACTCCAATGCCTTTTAATCATTTGAGGATATTTGGGGATAGGATATTAATTGTACTTTTTCCAGTGAAATTTGAGTTCATTCTTTCTGAGGAGTATTTCAGCAGGTCAAAACTTTGCAGATGTTGTTCTTCCAGCCTCCTTGTCCTGATACACTACGCAATTTCAGTAGGAGACAAACCACAAGCACTGTGTGCGTATAAAGCCATAGTCTTGTTTCGGTTATCCGTCATACTGTCCTGCTTATGTAACTCATCCAAGGCAAAGGCACCCTATACCATCACAGATACTGGCTTTTCCCCTGGAGAGGCACTCATCTTTGTGCCCAGAGAACAGGCCCATTGCAATTTGTGTGTTCAGTTCATTTCAGGGAGAGTTGTCAATGCTTCATGTTGAAGAGTTTTCTTTTCTTTTTTAAACTAGTTTTACTGCTTTTTATACTTTCACAATGACCCGTTAAGACATTCTGCTAAGACTTTTATTAGTACCAGAACCCTGTTTAAATAGTGAAGCCCAAAGCTATAATGCAAAATCATATTTATATCAAATTGAAAAAAAGAAAGAAAAAAGAAAAGAAGTTTGATAACATTTATACAAACCCTTAATTTCTTTGACTGATAATTAAGGTTTGGCATTACAAAATAGTACAGCTCATGACATAAACTTCTGAAAATCACCATTGAGCCTTTAAATTCTGTCTTACTTTCCTTTGTTAAAATCTCATGTTTACAACCAAAGGAAACCAAGTAATCAAATATGAATTCAGGGGAAATCTAAATTTGGCACGGATATAAACACGTTTGGACTTACAGTAACTATATGTAGACTTGATGATAGACTGTACAGGGCAACTTGAGACATAAGTCAAACCAAACTCACATTATAACCTGAGTGGCAGCTTAAGTTATCATGAGATGAAACCAAGATGAAAAATTAAAAGGGCTATAATCAGAAAAGGTCTCACCAACAAGGAGCCAATAATAATAATAATGAAAATTAATTATAATAACAATCATGATCACCATCCATAGCCACTTAAAAAAAAAAATAGTGATTTGTTTAAAGCAAATCAGACAGGATTTTGGACGTCTGTTTGCGTTGAATTCGTGACCATCTTTTCTCGGAGACAGTCCTCTTAGGAAAATGGACTCCGCCATCTCCAAAAATCAATTAATATCGATTTCATTACGCTAAAATAAGGACTTGACAACTTGCCTGGTGAAGCGGTGATGAGAGATGGAGTAAATTGTTTAAATGACTATTAGCGCCACCTGCTGGATGAAAACTAAACCAAACTCTTACAACTTGTTATCCAACCAGACTTAATAAAACGCTTTATCCTGGAATTAATTTATGTTTCCAAAATGAAGACAAAAACTGTATCTTTATAGCATTATGCTATATATTTGTGTGGTAGGCGAACACCTGGCAGGATGTTAAAAGCATCGTACGCTGCAAAAAAACAATGTCTGCATTTTAATCGTGACATAAAGGACCTACCTTTTGCAAACTTGTGAAAGCATGGGAAACAGGAGGCAATGGCTGGATTTTTAAAAGTAGTATGGATTATATATATTAAAAAGATTATTTTTTTACATGAAAATACGCCTATCTCTGTGACTCAATCAAAGTTTATTAAATGAAACACATCAAGCAGAACCACAATACCAACACTCACCAGTTTTCTCCGATTTAGATGACAGACGCACCACATCCGGTCCGGCTTCCAAACCCGCCCGCCGCTAGTGGAGAACTCCGTGAATGTATCGTTTACGTGTGGTTTTATTGAAATTAACAAACTTTGCAATTTTAGCACCTCCAAGTGCACCTGTAAGTACTTTAAAAGGCTTTCGGTTCCAGTCTAGCTGCCGCTGTTTACTCTCTGTGGGGATTATTCGACACATGTCAAGTGAACCTAAGAGAGTCTGCACTGAAAACATGACTGTTAAAAAGATCGGAACTCACAACGGAACCTTTCACTGCGACGAGGTCCTGGCCTGCTTCCTCCTGCGACAGTTACCTGAGTACACGGTGTGTGTTACATCCAGCTTTGAGCGTCTTCGTGTGTATAAGATCCTCCCCTGTTTTTTTTTTTTTTTTTTTTTTTTTTTTTGCAGTTCATGCGGTGCTGCTATTATTACTTCAAGACTTTTAATCATAACGTCAACGTCTTAATCTTCGTTTTGAATTTGTCATTTTTTGCCTCTTATTTCTCAGTGTTGTGCTATAACAGACCACAAGGTGGTGCCACTGTACAGTTAAATGAATATCCCAAAGACACGAGCGGTATCATTGGCTGCACGTTTTCATTTAATGTCATTGTAAAAGGTCACCCTAGCAACCATATTAGACAATTATTTGTCTCCGTGTGCCCTTTTTAGGGTATGAAGTATTCATCATGGCCTATTTTCGGAGTAAATTGTCACCGTATATCCCATTACGTTAATGAAGTTATTCATTATAACTGTTTGGGAACTCAATCCGACATTTATTATTTTTAGCAGAACTGTGGCCTTAAAAACCAGAGCACAGAAACAAGTCATGAAAGCCAATGTTACAAAACCCGATATTAAATTAATACTATTCTAATACACAATGCTCTTAGTTACAGTAAGTTGTTAATATATAGTAATATGTGTGAAATATTTGCTATCCTTTTGATTTATTAACGTCATTATATTCTTGTAGAAATTAATGTTAAGTTGATATTTCAAAAGAAATAGCAGAGCAGCAGAGAGTGGCGCTGGTATCTGGAAGAAATTCATTGACTAATCACATGGTAATCAAAATTAGCTGATCATAGGGCAGTGTGGTGCTGGGCAGTAATAACAGTCATATTGCCCATACCAGCCAGTCACTCCATATGTCATATATAGCTTTAAAACATTTTATTTTATGTGTTTATTTTGGGTTAGGGTCAGCAAATGCACCAGTTTAGAATCTTAGAAGCCTAATAAATACAAATTTCAATAATCTTATTGTAATAGTTGGCAGCACGGTGGCTTAGTGGTTAGCACTGCTGCCTCACAGCAAGAAGGTTCCTGGCCTGATTCCCGGCCCGGCACAGTCTTTCTGTGTGGAGTTTGCATGTTCTCCCTGTGCTTGCGTGGGTTCTCTCCGGGTCCTCCAGCTTCCTCCCACATTTCAAAATTAGGTTAATTGAGAACTCTAAATTGCCCGTAGGTGTGAGTGTGAGCATGAATGTTGTTTGTCTCTATATGTGGCCCTGTGATGGATTGGTGACCTGTCCAGGGTGTACCCCTGCCCATCACCTGTAGTGAGCTGATAGGCTCCAACAGACCCCAGTGACTCTGTAGATGGATTCAGCAGGTATAGAAAGTGGTTGGATGGATAGATATTGTAATAACTGAGTCACTGGGAATCCTACTGTGGATTTTTTTCCTCCATGTGTACACAGTATTCATACAATGTCTGAAACACATTGTATCAACATTTCCAAGACACTCAGTCTATTAAGTCAAATTATAAACATTTAATACATATAGTTATCCATAAAATATATTAAAAAATGAATCCTAACGGTCATGTTCATTTATTTGCATCACTGTCAACAATAGCTGTGCATTATGTAATTTCTGGTTTCTGCTTGTTTCTCAGAATGCTGAGATTGTTCGAACCAGGGACCCAGGACAGCTTTCGGAATGCGATATTGTTGTAGATGTTGGAGGAGAGTTTGACCCAACAAGGCACCGCTATGATCATCATCAGAGGTATAGTGGTCTATAATATGTAAAGAAAAAATTTTTATATCTCTTGTTTAAATATGTACAATTTAACCATGTCTATGTTCTACAAAATGGTTTTCATCTTGTTTCTCAGTTACTACCAGAGCCACAGCCACTCTCATGAAGATGACATGTTGTGTGGGTCAAAGTGTTTCTGTGCTTTGAAATGAATTGTTTCCTTGAGGCTTTTTGTTCTGATAAGAAACACTGCTGGGAGTACAGAACAATGTGCAGAGATTGCCTGTGCCTGTGATGGTTTTCCTAGACTATTCCAGTTTTCTCCTGATTTCTAACTTTTGGCTGCAGTTGTGAGTGTGAGCATAAAAGGTTGTCTGTCTCTGTGTTATGCTTGCAATGTTCTGATGACCTGTCAAGGTGCCCCTCACTTCTGCTCTCTGTCAGTTGGGAATGCCTCAAATGCCATAGATTTGCAAAACACTTAATTTCTAACTTTTAATTAAAAGGGTTAGAGTGACATTTCTAATTTTGAGACTGCGAGATTGAACAAGTATGGAGAAAAATGTCTCTTTATTTGATGCTTGATGCCAGTAACTGGCATTAGTTAATTTTTCCAACCACCCTTGCTTTAATATACAATTTTAGTTTGTTGTGTTTTTCTACTTCATAAAGGTCAAATTTTCTGTAGATGACCATAAGCAAGGCTTTCCTTAACCCACATAATCTGTTTGGCCGCTGATGTTCCATAATCCGTGTGTATGATTCAGCATTAATGACACCTGACAAATGCCATACTATACCATACCAACTTTATTTATAAAGTACTTTTGAAACAACTAATGTCCTGTACAGAAGTATAAATAAACATTAAAACATAAACTACAGAACTTGCATAAGCCATAAAAATTTAAATGAAATATAATTTTAAAAAGTTAAGAGGTAAAACATAAATAAAATAGTAAACAAAACAAAAAAAAAAAACAAAAACAACTAAAAATTAACATCTTAAATGATCCCAAAGGTCAAGGAGAAGAGGTGGGTCATAAGACAGGTCTTAAAACAAATAACGAAGAGCTCTGTCTAAAAGCAAAAATAAATTGTTCCACATTACTGGTGCAATAACTGCTAAGGCACGTTCCTCACTGAGCTTGTAATGTGAAAGTTTTAGTAGTCACACCAACTAATGATGATGACAGTAAATGTTGCCTTTTGTTAACTTTTTGAGCAGGTTTATGTGTTCAGGTGTTAAATTGTTCCAAATGCTTTGGTTACCTTTTTTCCTTGTTTTTTTTTTTTTGTACTTTACAGGGTGTAAAAATTCCTATATTTTGTTATTCTGCTCTCATAGTGAAAAAGGTCAAGACCAAAACCACCCTTCCTGAACCTTTCCATGGTGTGCTCACTGACCAGAATAAAGCTGAATTTTTCAGCCTCTGATTGTCTGGCTGCTTTGTCGGAGCTGGTTGGAGCTGGTCAAGCTGAAAATCAGCCAGTTCTGATCATCAGGCAGTCATTCAGTACATCGTTACACCGTGTTGCTTTTGTTGTTGTTACTGGAGAAAATTTGAAACAATGTGAAACTGCAGTTTGACACTTTCAGGTCAGACATTTTGATAAATGGCCTCCAGACACATTTTTATTTTAATATGGCTAACAAGCTTATGCCATGTCTGTGTGCCAGATACCATGGTAAATCTCATTAATCACACCCGCAGTTCTGTTGTTCCAATATAATCACAATATGAAAGCACCAGTGTCGTCTTCTTTTTTTAATCTTGAGATATAATCATTAGCGGTATTCTCATTATCTGTTGCCCATTAATGAGAGGGTAAACTTCTCCCTGGATTCTCTTTTGACATCTTAGAAACTCCCTAATTGCCAGATTCATCAAAGAACAAGTTTCTTCCAAAGGATTTCACCGGAAATCTTATCACGTTGAATAATCAGCACATTCCAGGTGTCTTGTCAGTTTATTGTCCTGATGAGAATTAGAAATGGCTTTCATGGCCTCAGTGATAAAGATATGTCAGGACCCACCTCCTGGCAGGTGGTTGGTGATAATTAGTACTCCTTCAATTGATCGGCTCCCTGCTGTTTAGTTCACGAGGCACAGAGCGTGCCACGACACCGCCAGGGGCCTCAGGAGATTGGGGCTGTCACTCACATGTGCTGATGTTTGTGATGTTAAGATCGGATTCAAGTAGGCTGGATCTTAGCGGAAGGTGGAGAAGGAAGAATTAGACCAAGTAAAGATGGAAAGAATAATTAGAAAGATAAAGCTGACAGATGCTCTGATACAAATCAACTAAGTTTAAAATAAGAGCATGAAATTGAACTTTTAAGAAGTTCCTCACTTTTAAAAAACTATCAGAGCCAGCGACCTAAAAAATAAAGTGATAAAGAAGGCTGGCTCTGTTATTGGGACTGTTCTGAAACTTCTAGAGCCGAGTGTGAAAAGAAGGATGCTTCATGAAATTAAAAACATAACACTGATCATTGTCTTCACAAGACAGGGATTCAGGAACAGTGTGTGAATGTTTGATGATAATGATGAGGAAATGCTGATATTAATGACAATGAAACAGACCAACATAACATTGGTGTTTCGATTATGTTATTTGCAGTAATGTTGCTTTTCAAAACTCATAAAAGTTCACAGTTTGCTCATATGTGCCCATCTAACCAATGAGTACATCAGTGTTGAAGTTTATGTAAGGACAATAATGTTCGGGATATAGTTTTTACACAATTAGTTTAGACTTAAGAAATAAAATAGTAAAGAAATCCTCAATCTTAAAGTCTGATAACTGAAATTAGAGTTTTTTTTTCTGTTTTGGCCAAAAACCATCTAAATGGTTAAATTGTTGCCACAGTAGAAAATGATGAAATTTGTTTTAATTAACTGAAAATCCCAGAAATCCTAGCAAAATTAAGTCGGTTGTTTCTTTTGGTTATGACAGATAGATGCATGCTTTACTTTGATATAGTTTTAGCATGTTGCACCACATTTATTCATTTAGCTCATTTAGAGAGGGTTTCCTTTATTTATGCAGTCAAAATAGCAAAGATGCACCAGCTTCTGTAATAATCTGATGTACAGCTGTTCCCTAAAAATAAAGGCATTATCTTGCAGGGTCATTGGTTAAACAAAGATAATTTACTAATCTTACCATTTCTGGCATTGTTAACTTTGCTAGTAATTTATTAATAGCACAAATAATGTAACCCAAATAAAGCTTAAATGTAATTCTGTGTGGGTAGTTTAAATGATATTTGTCCCCTCTGGATGTACAGAATATATCATAGCCATAAATAGGCTATTTAGGTTTCTGTGACATTCCCCTAATGCGTTGACTTCTTTTTCTTTAGGAGTTTTGTAGAGACGTTCAACAGCATATGTCCAGAGAAGCCGTGGGTGACCAAGCTCAGTTCTGCTGGTCTGGTCTATCTACATTTTGGCCGTCGACTGCTGGGCCAGCTGACACAACTGAAAGAGGATGACAGGCAGTTGGAGGTGTTGTATGACAAGGTGAGAGGATAAAGATATCAGATTTATGGCAGGCAGTGGGTTACTACTGATTGTGTTTCATTTACTAGACAAGCATTCTCTTGGAAACAGATTTTCCACAAAAACAAGGCCTCAGCTGGTGAACTGAATTTAAACAGTTGTTCTTTCATCATGAAATCAGAGAATGTAGAGAGAGAAAATGAATGAAAGCTTGGTGCTGTATAAGGTCAACCGGGCACCGAGAACCTTCATCAAGAACTCAAGTTCAGTATTTTCCAAGGAGATGCTTTGTCCCCACTGCTTTTCTCCTTGGCAGAACATCATAGAGAGTAGCCATGGATCCAAAGTCAACAGTCAAGCAGTATGCCAATAACAAGCGAGACATTAACTCGCTGATACACCTCACCAGAATATACAGCAGCAATGTTCGAATGTCTCGAATAGTGTCAGAGAGTGCAAAATGATCGCAGCTGAGGGGGTTGAATTACTAGAAAGTCAGTATTACAGATGTTCTGAACGGCTACAAATACTCTGGGATCCTGCAAGCAAATGGCAACTACGGGGAGGCTGCAAGGAAGTCGACCACAACCAAAATACCTGAAAAGAATAAGGTAGGTGCTGAAGAGCAAGCTGACGGAGAAAAACAGTCAAATAAATAAATAAATACAATTCCTTGACAAACCACCGGGGGTTGGCTACAAAAGCAGGTCAATCTCTGTTGATACGTATGTTCAAATGTGCAACAGGTAAAATACAAAGCAACAAATTTATGTATAATTAGTGACGTGGACTTGAGATTGGCAGCTGGCACAGCCAATGGATAGTTGTCATCACTTTTGCCACTTAACACTTCTAAACTGTAAATAAAGATCCAGCAGAGCATAATCATTCTTATTTTAAACAGAATGTAGTTTTTGTGCTGTAAACGGTACTAGCTTGACTGGCTGTGGGTTGGCCTGGAAGGATCGGGAGTTGAAGCTGAGCTAAGAGCAACCTTGTGGCCAAACGCAACAGCCGTTCCTGATTCTCGTGCACTGAAACATAATTTGAAAGCAGTTGACCGCAGGTCCCAGCAGAGGTCTGCTAGTCCTCGTGTGTGTTTTGTGGAGACATGTGCACTTAAATGAAATAAAATAAATATCAAATTTGCAAGCCCCCATTTATTGAAAAAATACAGATCATTTACTATTTACTTTTTACTTTCAACATTTTGCTGTCATCAGAGAGCATGATGATTCATACATTTTAATTTAATGCTTTTCAAACAGCAGGAAGCCTCAGCACCCTCTGCATTTTGAAGACCAGTTAATTTAATCCGGAAAAACCTTCGGTCATCATGAATATTAGAGCTATTAACTCATTTCATCTTTGGCCTTTTGATGTGTCAATTTGTTTAAAGCCCCAAGTAATCTTTTTCCTCACAGCTGGGGTTTTATTTATTTCAGGATGCTTCATGTCTTATCCTTTGCTAGTTCAAACAAACTGAGCCTCTATTTTTGCCCCAAAGCTTAGTTCCACTTGCAAGCCACTTGTAAAATGTCAGCTCTTTGGTAATTGACCTTCCAATATACTGAGGAGTCGACTGTTTGGGACTAAATATGTCTTTGCTTCTGGATTTTGTGGGTTTTTTGTGAAAAAGCAGGTTTGTTTTTTTTTTTTTAAACATCTTTTTGGATAACATGCTGTAATCTAAGTACATGTATCTTTCCTGCAAGTCTCGTTGGTTTTTACTGTATTATTGCTCAACATGTGCATAAACTACACTTCTTGTGTCGTTACAGGAGCTTAACCTCCAAAGTCACGTGTCTTTTTCACTTTCTCACAGCTCTATGAGAACTTCGTGGAGGAGGTGGATGCTGTCGACAACGGCATCTCACAGTGTGATGGAGAGGCTCGTTACTCCATCTCCACCACACTGAGTGCACGTGTTGCACATCTGAATCCTCGTTGGAACAGCAAGAGTCAGGATACTGATGTGAGTGCTTGTGTGCATTTATGTACAGTTTACTCACAGATTCAGGAGCACATAGAAAATCACACATCAAACCTAAAGTGTGTTAATCTGTCATACTGAGCTTCAGCTACTTACTTTATTCATGCATTTGGTTTTGGTTCATAGTTGCTGACGGGGACCAAATCAATGACTTGATAATAGTGCAACAGACAAGCTTTGATCCCCACAATTATTGGAAAAGCATTTTTTTCCCACACATTTTGTTCTCAAGCTAAGGTTTGGAGCGGTTTCTGTTTTTTTGTTGATTTTTAAATTGAATATTTGCAAAAAGTGCAAAAACTGTTGTTTGTTGGCTTGGATTTTTCTTTAAAAATATCAAAGGTATATATTAAGCAAAATATGCATTCAATGCCATCAGTGAAGATGATAAATTTTTCCTTCTTGAAACTGCAGAGTGCATTTGACAGTCCTAACAATAGGGATTATGATAGCTAGGCATTTATTTGAAATAAATTCAAGGAATTATTCCTGCCGTCTGGCATCATGAGACTAATAAGAGACAAAACTCTCAAAGTTTATTTAACATTAGTAACATATTAATGTTTTCCTAAAAGAAATGAATCGAAAGCTTGTTTGTAGTTTCCAGTATTGTAATATATTTGTTTATATTAAAAAAATGCAACAAAAAATACAGCTTAATATACAGTGACAAACATCCGCTACATCTAACTAATGATGTAAATAATCTTTATAACTAATAACAATCCATCACCTTCATCAAATCTGAACTGAGATGGATGAGGCCTTGTTTACTTTTACTCCTTTAATGTTTGGAGAAAATGTATTCATTGATTTATTTAGACAAAGAGACCCTGTGTGTGTGTGTCTATATATATATATATATACTAAATATTGTTTAATGACAATAACACACAATGAACAAGCTGGATTGAAACAAAAAATACAGAATAGGATAAAAGGGATGCTGTTTACAAAGAAAGTGCAATAATGTCAGTACTTTACACTTAATTTTAGAGTTGTGCAAAAACAACAATCAGAAACTGCATGGTTTGACTTTTCTGTGTCATTAGTGCGGGATGGAAATATCAACTGGAAAAGAGTATCTGTTCTTGGAAGACTCTAATGTGAAACCTGTAGCCAATCTTTGCATATGTTGATTTTAAATATAGTTTTGTTTTTTCCTTCTTTTTACATTATTTGGGTTCTGAGGTGACTAGCTTGGTCTTTTTTTTTTTTTTTTTTGTGGTTTTGTCATATTTCAGCTCACACAGTTATTATTCTCACCCTGATGCTTTCCTATTTTCACATCAGGTGATGCTTCAGGGGGCACATCTATGACCATAGGAACTTGAGACAGATTTGTGTTGGACTAACCTGTTGACCGCTCAACGTGGCTTTTCGTAATAATTGACAAACATGATGTGTTTTCTCCTCCAAACATGACTGTTAAAACCCAGGGCCACTTGACTGCATACAGATTGGAGGTCCAAACAGTATTTTTGTCAGGTTTTTTTGTGTAGCTCTCATGGATTTCTGCTCATGAAGCGACAACAGTCAGGTCAGGCTGCCGATTATGACAGAAGCCCAGTGAGGCAGAGCTGTTAAGATCACTGTTTAGACCAACTGTCACTTGTGTTTTGTCTGAGATACAGTCTCACTAAACATTATTCTAGTGTAATTTAAAGACGATTTGTTACAAAAGGTGTGAAAGATATAAAGGATTTGGAACATACAGATGGGCTATTTTGGTTTATTTCCCTTTTATTAAAGTGACAAAGTTAAGTACTCTATCAAGAGATAAATATCCTAATACTGAATGTGATGCGTTTTTCTCTTCATATGGTTGCATTGTGTATGTTTGGTTTATGCATTTTGTCACTAGGAGGGTTTCAGGAAGGCAATGAAGATGGTTGGAGAGGAATTTCTGGACCGTCTGGATTTCTACAAGTCCTCCTGGCTGCCAGCTCGCGCAATTGTGGAGGAAGCTGTTAAGGAGAGATATCAGGTAATGGAACTTTGTGCAGTTTTATAGTTTTTGTTGTCTAAAAGCAGCATTAAGCTTCTGATTTTGAGCACATATGTTTTAACTATTTGAGTGTCCATTTAACAGAATAAATTGTGTATCTATCGATTTACTGGGGAAACCAGATATTTAGTTATAAAACACCCGGGGTAGGGAAGGGTTTCACACCACTTCTTATGTTTGTTACTGCGTCCTGTGTTTACTGCTTATGATGAATTACAGTATAAACAGTTAATTCTCATGGTGCCAAGATGGTCATGTTTTTTTTGTATTCTAATCCAGTATTTTCAATAATGCAGCAGCATATATTGAAAGGGAAGAACAGAAGATATTAACAGTCTTTAGTCTTTTGACTGAGTTTTATTTCTTTGCTGCTGATTTTGTTTTAGCATTGTGAGATTTTAAAATACAGAAAGTAAAAAATGAATCCATCTTACCAGGGTCTAGGTTAGATGTTTATTGCCACAGCCAGAGATGAACACCTGTGTCTATGGACAGCATTTAGAGTTAAGGTCAAATTTATATCTCCCAAAAAACTTTAGGACATTTACTCAAAATACTGACAAATGATTGAATTATAAATGAAACTTTACATAATTAAACATTCCTCAATGTTAACATTACTTTTGGTTCACTTTTAATTGTAAAATAAATGTCAATATTTTGTTTACGTAGGGAAAATTTCAGTGATCAAAATCATCCCCAAGTAAGTGATTGATTGATTGATTTCAAACCACTTTTAAGTAATGAAGTAATGAATGAACTTCCGAATTTTACCTGAGCAATCAGTCAGGATTTGGACCTCAAATACCTCACATTGAACCTCCATTATCAGAGCTCAAAATAAGAACGAAAACCAACAAACAAAAGATGTAAGGATGAGGTAACGGTAGAGGGGAACAATCCTAATTAACAGGGAGACAAAACCTCCAGCAAGTTACCATCAGGGAGGGCAGCCATCTGCCTCAACCAGCTGGACATCTGAGATGGCGGGGGGATCTACAAACATCGAGAGAGTAGACCACTGAGACACAAAACAGAAGACTGTTGATTTCAATAATAATGACATGTACATATACAAAAAAGGCTAAAGAGAACAGTATGAGGAAACAGCCCAGTGGATCATGGGAGATCCCCTGAGCCAGCTTAAACTATAAGCTTTGTCAAAAAGGAAAGTTTTATGTCTAATTTTAGAAGTAGACAGTGTGTCTGCATGCTGAACACAAGGAGCCTGATCTTTATTCCTGACGAGAATCTGTGGAGGGAACTCGAGGTCAGTGTTCGTGTTGAGAAACCACACAATTTAAAGAAGCTGGAACAATTTGCCACAGAAGGATGGGCTGAGATCCCTCAAGAGCAAGGATCCACACAGTTTAAGACATTTTAAGTGGAAAAAAAGAGCTACCCTCCTATCATGACCACCAACCTCTTGTATAATCTAGTGCATTATTCCGATGATTTTTTTTTTTTGCCAGCAATGTTAGATGCACTGTAAAGATTTAGAAATAAACTACCAGTCAAAAGTTTGGGCACACTTTCCAGTTTATTTGTATGGGGAAAGGGTGTCTAAACTTTTGACTATTTATTTTATTGATCACCATACTTTGCAGTGCTCTACGCACATCAGCTTTGCATAATTATTTTGCGCTTAGTGTAAGTCTACATTCAATTTAGAAATGTCCCCAAATAAAAAAACAAACTTATATTTAAATAATGATAATTTTTTTTCTTTTTATAATGATCATTTTTTATAATGATCTGGTTATCCAGGTTTGCTGGTCTGAATCCAGTTCTGCTTATTGCCGTTTCCTTCAGCTCTTTGTTGTTCTGCCTGTGTCTCCTCTTTTGAGAAGGGAAGTACAAGAACATACCTGGCAGCTCTTTGCTCAGCTTAGATGATTTGCACATCATCCATATCTGACTGAAAAACACTTTTAACCAGCACGATTCAGCAGTCACATAAAACAGTCATTACAAAGCTGAGGAATGATCTGGTTATCCAGGTTTGAGCCGTAGAAAGTTTCCACATTGTTTTGAAGCATTAGCAATGAGCATAACATTGCTGGTTATACCAATTATTATATCATTTATTTATTTATTTATTTTTTGCTACGGAGTTGCAACTCAGACACAGAGGGTGAACGGGCTGTCACCTGGTCAACAATAGAACATGTCTGTGCTATTGTTGACCAGGCTATCCTGGTTCACGAGACATACGACACATTAATTAGTACCAACAAAAAAAATTGATATTTATTTTTTTGTTTCAGTTCAACACATCAGCAAAAAGAAAAGCTGTCTTCTTTTGGAACCAGATAAATTTCTGTGGAAATGTCAACAGCTGTGTTTGATTTAATGAAAGGGGGGCTAATTATTTCAATCTTAACTGAAGGTGGGATTACTCTTTATTTGATTTTATTGAAGCTAGTTGGAGGAAGACTGCAATAAAGAGTTCATCCACTTGAATCATCCAATCACTGGGAAAGTGCCAATCACTTGGCAGGAAATAGGCAGGGACCTCGACGATGAGTGATTGCACATTAGACTATGAAACACTATTATGTTCCAGTTTCATTGTACACTATTTTGTCCCCAGAAGGAAAGCAAGATCATAGAGACAGTTGTAATTATTTCTGCTGCCATTGAACGTTTCCCCTTGTAACTTGCTTGTTTCTTGTTTCCAGGTTGATCCCAGTGGCGAGGTGGTGTTGTTCTCCCAGGGCGGGTGTCCCTGGAAGGAACATTTGTTTTCCTTGGAGAAGGAGCTTCAGTTAGAGACCTCGATCAAGTTTGTACTTTACGCAGACCAGAATGGACAGTGGCGGGTCCAGTGTGTTCCTGCTGGCCTCAACACCTTCCAGAATAGGTAGGTTTTTAAAAAAATTTAAGAATTTAGTTCAAGAACCACAACTGAAGGTAGATCCATTCTCAGTTAAATGATGTTTATGCTCTGCAATGTGAAGTAAACCTTTTCATGAGTTATCTGAGCAGAGATCAAGTGTGCAAAACTTGAAGGAGCGTATTAGCTCTTACCCCACGTAGGGACATTTCTCATACACGAGCTTTCCACGTGTGTGGAAGTGAGTTGAGCTCTGGTGACAGAGACGAATCATGGCATATGATTTAACTTTCATGCTTACTGTACCATTTGACAGCTACTCGCTGAGGGTGGACAAGTTATCCAGTGAGAAAGTAACTCCTACAAGGATAAAAATACATGTTTGTTGAATGAAGGGCAGACTTTGTTCAGGGCTGTGGTTTTGTTCTCACAATGCTCTCTAAGGAGCTGGAGAGATGTAAACACAACCAACACCTTGATAGTCACCTGAGCCCTTTTTTCCATGCACGCCCCCTCTCACTGAGGTGTTTTTTTTTTTTTCCATCCAACTGTTAATTAGACCCAGTGCTTCAGATAAAGCATGCTGACACTTTACATATTTGACAGATGCTTTTATTTACAGCTACTACTGGTATGCTCTAGGACTTTCATAAATAATGAATGTGAGGTTCATGCTTTTGTTGAACAACAGTCCCTTTTTAAAAATTTACATAGTACACCGTTATCTACTCACATGCTTCTCATAATGTGGATTTAATTTAGACCGCTCCAAAAGTCCTATTCGGTTTTAAAATGTCAGCAGTGATCATATTAAAGATTTGGATATATAAGTGTCCTGAGGTTATGGGGAAGTAGGGAATTTAGGTTAGCAGCGATGAAGGTTATTTAAAAATGCTTTGATTGATAACTTTGTTCAGCGAAAAGAAAATAACAGCAGCAAAAGTGTAGCTGTTTGGTCAGGCATAAAGATTTTAGTGCACAAAAGTCACGAGATTTAAATATTTACTTGATTGATGCAGTATTTGCAGCTCACACAAACACTTAACTTATAGCAACACTGCAACTATAGTGTTTACCCCATCTTAGTTTTCTGCATTATAATGGAAACATTTGCTTTTACTAGGGTTAATACTGCAATTAAAATCTGTTAAATATGTGGCTCATTTTTGGAATCACTTGCCTAATATTGAATAGGTCCCACTAGTGCTGATTTACAGCTTGGACTTACCAGGGAATTTAACTGCAGCTGTATAAATTGTACACGATCGTTCTGTTATTAGGGCATCTCTTTTATTTAACAACAGTCTCAGTTGTGATGAAAGTGTAATTTGACTTCAGGGGGGATTATAAACTTATCACTTTAAACACCACTTTGATATCCCACATTTGTATGAGGGAAGGAACAGTAAAGAAATAACATATTTATGTTAATACTGTTTACTGTTTTAAACAACCGCCTTACCCATTTAAATATAGATTTAAAGTTTAGAAGGCGTACTTGAATGTGCCATGAAGTTGGATGGTCTGGGATCAGAGATCAAAGTGGAACAAGATGAAGGAATCCTGATCAGAATATATGTGAATCTTGAATTACCCTTGGCACTTTCCAAATCAATGAAAATTAGAGTCACAGCCAGTCCTCCAGATTATCACTTTTTACTTGACTATAACTCTTAATGCTTCTTGCTGTGCTTACACATGAAATAACTCTTACAAAGTTAGTTGAAATAATTGGCTCATAGTTGTGTCAGGCTGCAGCCGCTCCAACAATGAGGAGAAATTGTAAGCAAGTCTTTGGTTGTCTAAAAGGTACCAGATTGTATCAACATAAACTGCATTGTCTAATTATATATCTCATTTGAAAGATCTACTAGGATAAATAAAAAAGTTTGGTATGGCACGTTATCAGCAGATCAGTTGGCTCCTGTGGGACGGAGGGTTCTGCCTCCACATCGGCCTCGTTCCAGCAGAGCTGAGGGCTTTGGGCTGTTAGTTGGTCTTTGAGGCTGCTGCTTTCATAGATTATTTTGCCTCAGGGAAGCGTGCTTTGTCTGCAGAAGTGTTTAGGTGTTTTGTTTTTTTTTTGTTTGTTTTTCAGTTTTGGCCATGTTTGGTCTACAACTTCACTATCTATTCCATCATTTAATAATTTTCTCAAGTTTCATGTCTATGCTCGTTTATGCAATCCTTGTAAGTCACTTTGATCTGTCTTTGTGCTACACATCCACGCCTTCTCCTTCTCTCCTTCATGTACACCAGCTCCTGCAGCTATTGTTGATGATAATTTCCACATGTCGTCGCATTAATGAGGTCTTGAACCCTCCAGCCTATAAATTAAGTGAGATGCGTGTCAGCTGGACTTATTAGCATTCTTATCTTGTTAAGCGGGATGTGATGAGATTGGAAAGGATACAAAGATCGCTTTCTGAATTTGTTAGATTATTAACATCTTACCTGTGATCCTTACCTCTATAAGAGAAACTTCATCAGCAGAACCTTTTGCAGTTCAACCCACAGTACTGCTCTATTATTGTCATCCATTTGCCCTCTGGTGTTTATTACCAGTTTGTTGTTTTACTTTTGCTCTGAATTGCAGAATTTAACTCATGTTGTCCATTCATAATCAGGGGAAATGATTTTCATGCTCATCCTGGATCTTTGGTGGATATACCTGTTTTTTTTTTATAGCTGTTACACCTCACAGCTGCATTGACACTGCTTTCTAGTGTCATATGTATCAGTAAGAAAATTTATATATATTTTTTTTGTCAGAAACTGACAGAATATTAGCTACATCAAATTTTTTGTATTTTTACAGCAAAGAGTTAAAAAAACCCAAAAAACTACACTGAAGGTAGCTACAAGCTACTCATTTTTAGTTGGTTGTTGCTGGTTTAAATAATAAACTTCACCGGCAGAAGATTTTATCAGCCGAAGTTAATTAAATTTAATTCTGTAAAAGCTGAAATGAAAAATGTATCTATCTGCTCTCTGCAGCTGGTGTCTGCACTCAGCCAAAGATTGCTTTGTGAGTGAAAGGGAAAGAAATACTATGCAACACACTGCACAATAAGAAGTGTTTTTCTGTTGTTGTTCAGGGGCATTTAATTTCATATTTAATACTGCTTATCTCGTGTTTAGGTTGTGAGTCTGTGTTGAAAGGCATTTTAGAACAACTCAAAACTCCGGTGCAAACTGCAACAGAAAGACGGTTATAGATTTTTGACTTATTCTTTGCCTTTCTCCACTTGGAAATGTTTAAAGGTGAATCTAATAAATTGTGATAAGACTGATCCAGGTTCATTAGGTAGATTTGTGAAATGAAGGAGGGAAGATGAATCATTGTTGGCTGTGTATCAACTACTGAAGATGGTGAGACAACTGTATCGTCAAGACTTTCTCAATCATAAGATTATGAATCATAGCAAACGGAAACATACACCATTTAGTTCTTCCTTTACAAAAAAAAAAGAATTTTATGCTTTAACTCACATCTGTGTGTGAGAGAAAATTTGTTTCCCCTCCTGGACAATTTTAGGGAGTATATTCCAAATATAGATTCATGCTAGGAAAAAAACAACTTAATTGGAAATCCAATGTCTCTTGTAAATTACTGCTTTTCTCACAAGTGTTAATACTTAAAAATGCAACAGCTGAACTCAGTGTTTTAGTGACCTCAATAACTAACATATTATACTTCCTGTCAGGACTTCAGAGTAAAAGTTTTGTCAGCTGAATGCATTTTGATGATGAGCAGGATTAGAGCACGAGAACTTACACAGTAATTTAACAGTAATTTAATGCCTCTTTTATACACTATACTGTTTGAAGAATGATCCTTACACTGTGAAGCCAATATCAGTGAAACGGTAGACTGGGAAATTTACTAAATCTACATTAAACAGTTACTGCCAAGTAAAATATCATCCATAAATTGCATAATAACTTAGGTTTTAATTAAAAGAAATACAGTTCTTTCCTCAATATGAAATCAGTTTTGTTTATCTCATACTAGAATTTACACTATTTATTTTTTATATTTTATATATTGTATTATATTTATTTATGTTTTATTTACTTTTGTAAATGTCTTTGTCTAAGTAGCTTAGTGGTTAGCTCTGATGCCTCACAGCAAGAAGGTTGCTGGTTTGATTCCCGGGTCCAGCAGGAGTGTTTCTGTGTGGAGTTTGGATGTTCTCCCAGTGTTTGCTTGGGTTTCCTCTGGGTGCTCCAGTTTCCCCCTACAGTTCAAAAAGCATGTATGTTAGATAGGTTTGTGTGTGTGTCTCCCTGTTCTTGCGGGGATGCTGCAGGAAGGGACCCTGGCATAAACTGGGCCAAATTGATGTGCGGACTATGATCCGCTGTGGCAACCCCTCCAAGAGGGATTAAGCCAAACTGGTTGATGATGATTTCTAAATCTCTTTTTATGTTTTATATTACCTGTCCTTTATCCTGGGATTCGTTGGTCTCGCTGTGATTTTGGAATATTTGAGTGGAATAGGGAACCTTCGGAGCAAATTGCATCCACAGCCACAGGAAGAGGGTAGAATAGCATTTTGATTTGCTCTTGGTCTGACCAGTGGCTGATTTGGTAGATGCCTTTGATTTTCACCTCACTCCATGAGCTCCTTTTTCACCAGCTCTCCAATTAGTATTTTTCCTCTTTCTCTTCTCTGTCCATACCTGTCTTCTGTGTGAAGTATTTTTCTGTGTTCCATAATTTTCTTCTTACTTTTTAATCATTTTATCCTCGCTGTTTTGTTCTCTTTCCATTGATCCAGTGTTTTTTCCTTTCCTTTGTGTCTTCTGGGTCTCCTCCCTCATTCACTCTTTCCGCTATCTCACTTTCTCACCTTTTACAGGTTGCATCATTGCCTCTCCTCATCCACCCGTTCCTCTTTTTTTTTTTTTTTTTCCCACACCACCGGAGAAGCTCATAAGGTGTCAGCATGTTTCTACAAAAAAGACAGGGCCCTATTTATGGCCATGGTGCACCTCAAAGGTTTAATTTTTTCCCCCAACATGTTAGTTGGTGAGGAGTTACATGAGAACAATGACTTATGAGTTGGATAAAAAAAAAAGTAGCTCCAGATGGCTCTTTCTCTGGGTGGCCTGCCTCCTCCCAGTAGGCTTGTGCCAACTCTGCAAAAGGAGTGTTGTTATCGCCTGTGTCCCTGCTACTGCACCTGAGGGGAATTGGGTCTATTTTTACCTACATCACATTGCTAAGGAAATGTGAGCTGGGAGAAGGAAGAAGGGAGTGAAAGCACTCTCTCCATGAAGATGTGCTCTGTAAAATAATACTATAGGCTGAAAACAACATGAGCTGAATCCAAACTAATGCCTTTATCTCTGGAAGATCAATGGCTGCTGCCATTTTTCTGCAAAGATCTAGCGTCAGAGCTGCAACTGATGGTTGGCTGCTTATTACTTTATTGTTTTCTTTCACCTTTTTTTCTATAATTTACTTCTGATTATTTTCAGTAGTAGTTTGGTTAGTAAATGCCAAAAAATGGTAACCGTTAAGTGGCTCACTTACCTGTCACTAAATGACTTCAATGAGAAAGAGGAGGAGTCCGAAAGCCATGTATTTCCAGTTAAATTGGTTGACTTGGCATAAATAAACCCACGCCTAGATAAACCCAAGCATTTATCTAGACTTGGGTTCAGAACCATGAGTGTCTGGGGGAAAGAGGGGTAGTAGAGGGGTTCAGTGTCTTGTGCATGTGAGGGGGCTGGGGAACATCAAAACACAATCCCAAGGGTGTAGTGTGGCGGAGGAAGCAGTATGATCAGCTCGTATTTTATGGCAAATTAATACAGAAAATAAATATATTTTAAAGGGTTTACATACTTTCTCATCCTGCTTTGGATATATGCAAGAAGTTCTTGTTTTCATCTTGGAGAGGACGGTTAACCAGGGGCTCAAGTTTCTGTGTATTGCCACTAATTGCATGTAGTCTTTTACTATTAATCTCCTGTGTCCTGGTCTCCCAGCATATGTGAAAGTGACTTTATTACTGTTATTGCTTTTTTAATGACGATAACTACCAGAATCTCTCACAATTCAATGTTAATTTGCTAATTACTCTTTTAACTTTACAATCTAGAGAAGGAGAGCTTTGTGGCTTGGCATAACAACAACATCTGTCATGTCCCTCCTACTCCTTTCCCTTAATTACAAGCTTTGTTGACCTTTCTTCTGGGCTTGTTTTCCAGCCATACTGTGGAGCGATCGATTGGTTGATTCTTTAACGGGGATTATACAGTAGTTTTGCCATGCTCTACACCATATGTTGTCATGTGACAGTCTTAATAGGTGCAAGATCATGTAGGCATGAGATAATGGCACATTTCAGTGAACGAGTATAAGCAAACCATGCATTCTGATGGCTGACTGCCTTTTCCATTGTGTATAACAACCATAAAGTATTCCTCTCATATTTAAATGGAACCAGATTGTCAGAGTTGTAGACTCTACATAATTGAGAACATGGGGGCAAAAAGCTTTGCTCACTTTAGACTGCAGCTGCGTTTGACAGGGTTGACTTGTATTTTTGACAAGGTCATACATAGAGCTCAGAGAGAGAGAGGGTGCTAGTGGTGGTACGACAGTTTCTATAAAATCTATAGCTTTTGGTGCATTTAGGCAGCTTTAACTGCATTTAAAGTCTAATCCAGAGGAAGTGAATTGTAACAGCTGAGATACAAATTTCTGAAGCAGAATTAAATCGGAGTGAAACTTTCCTAAACAACACACCGAATATGATTAGGGCAAGCATGATGGGGGTGATAGCCCCATCAAAGTCAGAATGACATACATGCACGATAACCACTAATGTTTTTTAAACAGCCAGGCTGCTGTTCATGGATGTGCTACATGCAGTGGGTGGTAAATGAGCTGCTCTGCATTTTTGTGGATTGTCAGCCTCTGTACACCTCATCTAGAGATACTTTGTCGGGGTTCGCACATAAACCCTTGCCGAGCCAATCTTTTCCCCTATTTTCTAAGATTGCCTGTTTACACTGCAGCCACAGTATGACTCTCCTGCCACTTTGTTGACTTGTGATCTTCTGAATTGCTGCAGGGAGGGGAGAGGGGAGAGGGAGGGTCTTTTTCTATCGCTCTTTGGATGGTGTGATGATGGTAGTGATCCTGTGTGCTAGGGTTCATGCAGCTTACCTTTGATGGCAGTATCTCATCTCAGGTTTCTTATCTCAGAAATTTTTTTTCTCAGAGCAATTTTTGCTCCAAAGGTATATAGAAATAGTGATAATTAGTTTTAATGTCATTATGATAACCCTCTTCATTAAATTAGTGTTTTATTATTACCATTAATAACTGTCGCTCCTAATAATGCAACTGAACATCGTCTTAATTATTTTTCATTTTCTGTGTTAATTAAATATCACAGACTCCCACAGTGATGTAGTGACATAGTCATCAGTTAACTCATTGCTGCATCTTTTTTAATTTTACTTCCCTTATGTTAAAGTTTTATTCATGATATTCTTGATTTTCAGATTTAGTTTGGTCAGTTCACTCTTTCTGGTTGTGCAAGCGTGTACAGCACAGTGTGTTTTGCAAAAATAAGATGTCAACAGGAAGTGAGCAGCTGACTTCATAGTGTCCATCTGTTAGCCATCTTACCCTTCTGTTCTCATGTCCCAGGCTGTCCCTGCCGGAAGAGTGGCGTGGGTTACGAGATGAGGCTCTGTCGGAGCTCAGTGGGATTAAGGGCTGCATCTTCGTCCATGCTGCAGGCTTTATTGGTGGGAACAAGACCCAGGAAGGAGCCCTGGAGATGGCCAGGAGAACCCTGCAGGCTTCTGCCCAGTCCCCAAAAAATGGAAGCAGCTGACTGGCTACAGAGGGCAGCAAGGATTAATGTGTTAGTTCGCTGTGGTTCAGGCTATGTATTTTGTACTGCCCTGACGGAGCTGGAACGGTTTGGAAAAGTTGTCCAAATAACATCAAACCAGTTTTTTAAAATATTTGCAAGCCAACCATGAGTAACTCAGCTATGTTAACCCATGTCATTTTTTTCTGTCTACATGTTTCTGTATTTGTTTTTGGTTTCATTTGCAGTAAAATTATGGATTAACTTCAGATCTTTAAATCCATCAATAAAGAGGTTTTTTTTCCACATTTTACTTATATGTCTTGGGTTTCACTCAGCCATGTTAATACGGTGCCATTAGAGAGCACAGTTCCAGGATCTTCAAAGCCTGTGGACTCCACAGCCTTACCTTTAAAGGGTTCATTATATAGACACCTGGACGGTGGTTCCTCCTTTCATTTTCAGCATCGCTGATATTAACCACGGCACGGCACAACAAAGAGATGCAGAGGCTACTTCCGCTGGCTCCAAGATCAAAGCGTCAATAATGAGGCCTGATAAATTCATAGAAATTACATTTGCAAATGCCACTAAGAGGTTTGCTGTGTTAGCCAGTATTGTGACAAGGTTACTGGCACAGTCAATTTCACAGTAATAAAGTCAGGGGATGTGCCTTAAATTTTGTCATTAATACTATCGATTTTCTTCCCCTTTTGCTCTGCTTGTTACCTCCTCCCCTCATGTGTTTTCTATGAAGCTGCCCTGCTGCTGCTCTTTCTGTATATTATGCATTAGTCTAATTTTATTTCCATGCATTTCATCTTTCCATTGGTCTTGGTGTCATCTTGAAAATGTCAGAAAAATGAATAATTCACATGTCACTTCTTACTGCAATTCATGCTAGTATGCTTCATTCATTGTGCTCAGTAGTGTAGAATATCAATTCTCAAATCATACGGGCCTTTGGTTCTGGCATTTTTTCATTATTTTTTTCACTTAATCTCCTTTTCTTAAGAATCCTTTTGTAATGTGATTGAAAGAGGATTTGAAATTTAAGCACTGAATTCCTGTAGACAACAAATTTGAACAGATAGGTCATCACATAATATCTCTTAGTCTATTATGCAATCTATTTTTAATCTCAAATTTCATCGACTCAGCTATCCTTTCCCTTTTAACCGAGAGTGCTCTGGCTTTTTAAAGCATCTTTGGAAATGCACTCCTCTTGCATCTTTTTTTTTTTTTGTACCACCCTTGTCTCAGAAGCAGACACACATTTAAGTATTATTACCCTGCTCTCTGTGCTGGCCCGGAGCCAAAGTCCCAGTCCAGTCCATACGCCTTTGTGGCAGCTTTTTTTAGTCACATATTGTAATCACTGCCAACTGGTGGAAATGCAGAAGATAACCTCTTTTTTCTTTTTTTTTTCTTTTTTTTACCTCGCTGAACAAAGCAGAACAGAGTGAAAGCGTATTTATCATGGTAGCATAATTGGAGATGCTTTGAGAGAAACATCAATCTGAAAGGAAGGAAAAAACTGTCTAGCAGCCAAATATGTATTGATTTTAGTTTCCATTCGCCAGTTTACCCTTGCATGCACAATCTCGGCGTTATTCTTGATGAAGAGCACTTGCTTGATTGCTGAGGAAATCAGTAGATGTCTTGTTTTCGGTTTTAATTCTGTGTCCTCAAAAGCCCTTACCTGTTTGTTTTTTTTCTCTCAGCGTATTTATTTTAGCGTGTGCTCTTGTTTTCTGTCCAGTGAGCAAGCCAGCACCAAGTGCTTCCCTGTCACCCCTATTGTTTTGTCAGCAGAGCAACAGTCAAACCTTTGCCTAAGTCTCAGGCCTTAAGCATTTTTAGATGACTCCAGCAGTACAGTCCCAGTACAATACAGTACAGTACCAGTTAGCCACACTGTGAAGATAACAACTCAGAGCTTCACCAGAACACCCGCCCCCGGCCAGAACTGTTGTACGTGGTTTCAGTCCAACAGCAGAATCGCAGAAAACACAAAACTTTTGTTTTCAATCTCTGCTTTTCCTGCACCCTCAGAATTATTTTCTGAAAATTCATTTTCTGTTTTCTACTTCTGTTTCCCTGTGACAGATTTCATTTATTATGATTTTGTTTATTATCAGAGATAATAAGCAAAATCATAACTATGGATGAGCTCTGTCTTGGAGGAATAGATTTGTCCCACTGGCTGTCAGATCTTTTCCACTGCCTCCTTCTGTTTACAAATTTGTGTAAGGTTCATTTAGTTTTCCCCTCTGAGGACCGCGGCCACACCAAGCAGATGATGCCGAACTGCCTCGCTTCACTGCCATCAGGTTCTCCAGTGGAGTTCACACTGTCAACATTGTCATCGGAAAACTGCTCACAGGCATGTACATCTTTTGGAAGTTCTTCCTCTGGGATCATCCTTGATAGACACTCCATAACCACCTTTGTTCCTAGCTTTTTTTTTGTCCTCCCATTTCTGTTTATCATCCTGCAATTTGCACTTTCCACCCATGATCATTCATTTCAATTTACTTTCAAGAATCTGAAGAATAGGCAAACACTTTCTTGAGTTGAGGTAATTTTCTCTCTTCTTTCATATCATTTTTTATGAACCCCTATATTTCCCTCTGAAAAAAAAAATTCAGCTTTTCCGCAGCATAGTCTCTGGCAGAAATGCAGACAATATAGCATAAAGATTAAGAAAAATTTAAAATAAATGTTCTGTATACCATTGCAAAGAAGCATCACACTTGCAGGATCCTGCATTATATTTATCCGGAGGAGAAATGCCATAGGTTTCAGCAGGTTGATGGCAACATGACAGGCAGAGAGGTGGAGGAGGATATAAGGTGCAATCATGACTGTCAGACCTCTTCTTCCCCCCCAGGGATGTGCTGCAGAGTGACCAATATTGTTGGTTATTGCAGAAACTACGAGAGAGAGCAGAGCACTTGCACTATGAGTAAACTCTTGTGAATGACATTTCTCGACAGTGTATCTAGTGTTCATGAGTTTCTGTGCTTCTTGCTTATTTATTTTATCTTATTCCATTCAGACCAAATTTCATTATGCTGTGCGTGACCTGCCAGGTAAATGAATGTAACTGCTCTGCACCTGTCCCGTCTTCATTTTGGATTTATATAGTAGCTCTCTGTTCACTGGGAGGAATAAACCTCCAAAAACAAAGTCCAAACCAAACTGGAGTGATGAGAGGTGGGGCATCTCCCCTTTCATTTTTCTCTTGTGGGTCGACTAGTCAGGCCTGCTATTTACCTGATTGTGACAGTTGCAACTACTTTTCTTCTTGGTGTGGTATCATCTGTGAGGATACAGTGTTGCAGGGAATGCATTCACAAAATGTAAACTCGGTGACTCAGTAGCAGTAAAAACACACATATAGATTTGTTTATTTATTTTGGGCCCATATTTTAAAAGAAAGAAACTTTACATTGACACAAATAAGGTCTTTTTTCCCTTTTAGATGGAGCACATTCAGCAGGGATTACAGCCTCCCCTGGTTTGGGGGATTTTTAGAGTTGTCCCCAAATGTCTCCGGCATTGACCTGCCTCTATGACTTGGCAACCAACCTGTCTAGTTTGAAAGGAGACTTTCAGTTAAATCTGAAGTCCTGAGCAATCTGGAGGAGGTATGCATTCAGGAAATCTTTGTACGCTGCCGTGTTCAGCTACCCATCTCTTTTCCTTTCGGCTGCTCCCTTCAGGGGTCGCCACAGCAAGTCATCCGTCTCCATCTAATCCTATCCTCTGCATCCTCCTCTCTCATGCCAACCCTCATGTCCTCCTTCACCACATCCACATACCTCCTCTTTGGTCAACCTCTTGGCCTCCTGTCTGGCAGTTTCCTCCTTAACATCCTTTTCCCAATAAATTCACCATCCCTCCTCTTCACATGTCCAAACCATCACAGTGTGGCCTCTCTGACTTTAATGATGCAAGTCAGCTACCCATCTCTGCAACTGAAAAACACCCCAAAACCATGATGCTCCCACAACCACATGGAGGGCATGGACAGCTGATTAGTGGTGAGTGCTAATCTGTATATGATACTGACATACTTCCTTAACTTTAAGAATTAGGTAGGCTATTTTTATGTATTTATTTTAATTTTCCTTTTTTCTTTGTCTCGGCCAAATTCTGCCTTTGTGTTGTGCATGCTGTTCCTTTTACTTCATGGCTTTTTTAAAATATGCAATTTCAGCTGTTAAACCTTTAATAGCCATCAATGACTTTCCAAAAATCATGTGCAATCACCACTGGATCCAGCAATTAATGTCTGTGATAAATAAGTAAAAAGAGTTATTATCAGAATCAGTTTTATTCTCCAAGTATATAGACACATACAAGGAATTCTTCTTTGTTTTCTCTCAAGTTCATAAAATGTAATAAATATTTGATTAAAAAAAAGTGGAAAATAGTACATTTAAAAAAAAAATCTTTATGCAAAAGTATACTAATAAACAATACTGGTGCAAAAATAGTGCAATGGTTTCTAGTGACTCTTTCCTGAAATGGGACTATCCTGTCAGTGTGGTACTCGAAGTTTTGGGTTGTTTCTTTTATTTACATCTGTAATATAATAGTTCAGTTAGTCCATCTCAATACAGTTAGGGAAAAGAATTCTAAAATAAATTAAAAATATTTTTGAGTAAGGTTGCAATAAAAATATGAGGACAATTTAAGATTAATGGCATCCATAATTTTTAATTCCATGCTGAACACAAATCTGACTTTGGGTTTAAATTTTGATACAAGTGAAAATTGATATGAAACATGTAAAAATATCATGGACAAATATTATACTACCCTTAACAGAAGACCTGTTGCAGAACTGTTAGCAGTAAATGCTGCTAACAACAGTCTCTGTAGCTCTTGATGAGACTTCTGTATCTGCAAACATAAAATTCCCCCTGCTCTTCTTGAGCAAACTGCTCTGGCTGTCTCCCGCTCCAAAATGCATTTTTTATGTCTTTCCATTTAGCTGTTTAATATTTTGCTTTGTTCTATGATTCAGCCACTCTTGGGTACTTTTAACTGTGGGTTTTTGGTCATTTTTCTGTTGGAGGACCCTTGAACTTGGCTGAGGTTGAGCTTCCTGAAATTGGGCTGCATGTTTTGGTCCTGGATGTCTCGGTGGCTTTGAGACTTCATTCTGCCCTGTACAGAGTCAATGCCCCCTGTGTCAGACACAGCAAAGGACCCCTAAAATATAATCAAGTGTGTTTCACAGTAAATATCAGGTTCATTTTGTTTCGGAGCTATATTTTTCTGTCTGTAAACATAGAAGGGCTGTGACTTGTTAAGAAACTCTTGTTTTCTCTCAGCGGTGCAAAAGACAGTTTCATAAACTTTCTGGCTTGTCACCAGTTGTCTTATTAAATTTCAGTCTGTATAGTTTTTTTAAATTTCTTAAATATTTTCTTTGAACAGTGGAGTTCAGATTGAGTGTTTTTTTTAATTTTAATGTTTTCCTTGGTTCATTGTAATCCCTCTCTGCCCTACTGATCAACCTGGGATTGCACTTCCTCTTGTGATCCTGTCCTGGGAGATGAGTTCCATGGGCCTCAGGCTTTTTTAAATAATATTTTTCACAAATATTACCATTCAGGAGGGATTTAGAATACAGTCGTTGCTTCTTTACATCAAGAGAAGCCAGTTAAGGTGGTTTGGGCATCTGGTTGGGATGCCTTCAAGTATGAGCTCCTTGGACAGCTCTCTCCTTTGCTTTCTCTGGTCCATCCTCAGGGTGGTGCAGAAATTACCTGACTGAATGGATGATAAAAAATATAGTGAAGACAATTGTGAAACCCATTAAGGTTAAACGTTTAGTCCGAAACATGAATATAAAGAATATTTATGATTATTTTTGATAAATGATTTGAATCCTTTTGTCTCTCCAAGTACCTACTTATGACTTGTATGATGTTTGGTGGGCCTGATACCTCTATATAACCTTATCTATACTGTAGTTGGCTACAATTTTAGCCGAAATTAAGTTTCTTATATTTTTACTGAAATATTGTTCATTTTTTGTAAAGGAAGTCTGGACAAAGCTTAAATAACAACTGCAAGCAACTAGCTGTAGCTTCTTTTGTTCAAACTCAGTCAGCTGTGAAATCAACCTGAAACAACATCTAATCATTGCTGCTGAAGCTGAGTCACTGCACGGTGTGTTTAAATGTTTTCAAATATTCTGTTTTAGTTAGCTGGACCATCTGGATAACAGTGAAATTCTGATATGGGTTTGGGTTTTCTTTAAGCATCACAAGTACCCCTATCCTCCATTTTAATGTGTAATTTTGGTTTCGCTTTTCTGCATTAACTATAATCATTTTAAAATTATGACCAATCACACATCAATTCTTGGATCACACATGAGAAAAAAAAAAGTTCAGCCCAGATGATGTATCAAGAACAAGCTGCAAGAACCCCCAAACCAGGGTTGTTAGAAAAGAGTGACGTCATTTAAAAAAAAAAATTATTTCAGTATTGGGAGGGAGAATACATTACTCTGTTCTTGGCTGAGATCCTCTGAAAGGTTTTTACAACCACCTCCCCCAATCAAAGTGGAGTTTCACAAAAGAAAGGGGCCCCAAAAAAGGCTGGAAAGGGTCCCATCTGTCAGAAACGTCAGGAAAAGCAGTTCAGTCCCTGAGAAACTATTGTTTTCATCAAGTGACTTACACTTCATTATTAAAAAATCTCTTATATTGCCCACCTCCCTTATAGTTTCTATTTTTTTCCTTTTATTCATTTGTTCTTTTATTTTGTTTTGTTTTTAATTAACAAAAAATGATTGGGACAATTCAGCCAAGACTGAATGTGTAATGGTATCGTATGGACATTCTGTGTCTCCTGCCCACTGATCGTCTGACTCACAGAACTGGACGCTCCACGTACCAGCGGGATGCGTAAACTCATGAAGGGACCAGCGCCTGAGCGCAGCGGCCACAATTTTTTATTTTTATTTTATAACAGACCTAGATGTCTTTGTTTCACCAGAACTGAGGTTGGTTTTTTTTTTTGGCATTGTCATCCAGCGTTGGAAATTACATTCAGGGTTACGCTCAAAACCTTCAGGACCCAAGGCCCGGCAAAAACAGTCGGGCGACGCCTGTGATGAATCCAATTACACCTAAATGTAATTAAGTTAATAGCTCCTGGGTTTTAACCAGCGTGTTCTCAGAAAGGACGAGGGCAAGAAGTCATGATGGCACACCTTGTTTGTTTCTGCCTCTTACTTTCTCTCTCTAACACACACACGCGCGCACTAAACCCACGCACTTGGAGAGAGAGAATGAGAGAGAGAGGGAGAGAGAGAGAGAGAGAGGGAGAGAGAGATTGTCCCATATCTTTATTGCTCTAACAGCCTCCACCGCTGAGACAGTCAGAGATGGAGCTGTTTGCAGGCGACAGACCGCAGAGCAGCTGATCCTCTTTACACAGCATTTCAAACATGAAGATGATGATTTTTTCCAGTCTGCCAACAGAACAAACTCGAAAAAAACTAAAAGCCGGAGTCTGAGAAAACCCCTTTTCCAATCCTTCATATGGATTCTTACTTTATAATAAACCATCTTAAAGGTAAGTTAGTTTCAGAAACATTTTTGGTGTTTTTCAGTGGCTTTTGTGAAATCTGATATTTGTATCTCCTACCTTCAGTAATTCATTTTTTTTAAACTTATAATTTGCTTGAAGTAAATCCTTCAGTGCATACAAGCAGAGGAAAATATTTGCAGCAACATTAGACAAATGTAATTTTTCTTATTTATAAGTTGCTTGCTTCCAGCAGAGAGAAAACGGTGCACTTCATATGTCATAACCTTCAAAATAATTCAGATGACCAGTTTTACCCAGAATAATGTAATTTTGTCTGAATAAAATTTCGCAGGAAATGACTTCTGTGCAGTTAGGATTATACATACATACATACATACATACATACATACATACATACATACATACATACATACATACATACATACATACATAC
>JAOWBL010010996.1:0-40150 GCA_028564865.1 Zenarchopterus dispar | reverse complement strand
ATATAAACTCACAGCATAGTCTCCATTCATATGTCAGTTAGCCTGATGGAGATGATGGAGCTTATTCTAGCTTCAACACAACACCACTCTGTATAAGAGCTGACTATAGTTTTAACAGGAAAGATGTGACACCAGATGTGGTTATTGTTGCACAGCAGCTCTTGAAAATTTTGCAGTATTTTTTGATAACCAAGCCTATCGCTTTCTTTCATGTTGGTCTTTGACATACAGCTCTAGGAATTGGGGAAAGGTAAGCAGCTTCAAAAAAAAAAAGAGAAAAAAGCCTTTTAAATGTTAGCTTTTTCCTTGAGTTTCAGCGGGTGAAAGCAAATATTTATTGTGTCCATTTTATAAGTCAGAAAAAGATAGTAAGCTTTTGTTTTGATGTGTAAGAAAATCTTACTTTTATTGTTATTCTGTTGTTCCCACTTTTGTTCACACTGTTCATAAGTTTGTACTTTCAAATTCGAAATAAAATCAGTAGTGGTTGAAAACAAGTGCTTTCTGATTTTTAAAAAAAAAAAAAAAAGTCTTGTGGTTACGCACCAGCAGACTTAATTACCCAAAACTTGTGTGTGTTTGTATTTGCACACACAGGCAGTGTCAACAAACAAGTCCACAGTGGGAGAAATCCAACCAGCTCACAAGTCTATCAATAATTCAACACCACTGATGTGAGAAGCAGCATAAAGGAGAGAATGAGATGAAAATAAACAGAATAGAGATGGGAGATCATAGGAAGCTTGACAAGTTCAACAAGAGAAGCAATGAAGAATGATGGATGCAAAGTGAGATACACTTGTGTAATAGTTTTAGTAGAGTCAGGGGTTTACCTGCAGGGACATGTGTTTTCTGGTCTCTGAAGTGATCATCATTCTGCTCTCAGAGGACCTGACCTCAGTGCAGAAGATCACATCCTATTAATCCATATCACACTAGTATAATTGGTCTCTCACCAGCCATCTGACCTCTGCTCACCGCATCTGCATAACTCAAATACGTTTTCCTTCACTGCTGTACACTGTCTCACCTCAGACATTAAATCATTTTGCCTCTGTGTCAGAGATGGATTTGCTAATTGAAGGAAGTCATACATGCATATCAATCCTTTGTGTCTTTTTTCTTTAAAGACTGAATATACCTCATCTCAAAGCAATAATTCAGTGTACTGCATCTTGTCCTTGTTACAGCATACAATTCTCATTTTATTTTCAAATTTTACTTGCTCCATTTTGAGCAATCTGATTTATCTGATCTAACCCCACTCAATCTAAAAATGGCCAAATAGGTGTAAAGAATGATCCTGGAAATTATTTATTACATATTCACCATACCTGTTACCATGAGCTATGGATTTGAGCTTTCCTTAGCTCATGCTCATGCATCCATCCATCCATCCATCCATCCATCCATGCATCCCTTTCATATTTTATAGGGTCATGATTTGCTTTATAGGATGAGGATCAGAAGATTTAAGTGTTGCAGCATGTAGTTTAACACACTCTTGAACCCTAACCCTGCCCTTCAGGGCACTGTTTTCTACAAATTACATTTTTATTGCTTGTCTGATTTCTTGAACACAAACCGTCACCAGGTAATTGCATCGTTGTTAGTTTTATAGACTAGCACCTCTTTGGTGTTTGAACAGTTACCTGGAGCCTGTATGTGTTGTTGCTGCAGACAGGCTAGAATAAGCTATATCATTATAAACAACATTCTTTCATTCTATACTGATTACAATATACGTTGTGTACATTATGTCATATGTATTGTTAAAAACCTGAAGGAAGGTTAATAGAAAAGTGTTCAGTCTCACCTTTATAGCTTTGGATGACATCCTCTTTCATATGTTCTCTGATTTCTGGACATTGCTACTGAGGTGACCTCTAATCTCTGTTCAGTAAGGCACAGGAACCTGAAGTGTTTCTGTTAGCATCACGTCCTGTGAGGTAAGTCTGGACATTTGTGCCTTCCTGTGAACAATGACCATGTGTTACCTTCATTCAAGAGCAAAGAGACAATTTGCTGCCATCCTTAAAAAAAAGAGCCCCATTTAACTTTATTTTTTCACATTACAGGTTACTTGCACTTCCTTTAAAATGATGGAGTTTCAGACACTTTGAGTGAAGAGACGCATAGTTTTGCTGGCCTCCAGGGTAAAGTTTTTGCTGATTAGGTAGATCTCGGGTCATTCAATCTGCCTGTTCAAAAGAAGAAGTAAACTCTGCTGTTGCAGACTTGTAATTACTTGCCTACAGCTCAGCCCAAGTGTGATGAAACTTTAATTTTCCTTTCTTCCTCTCGTCTGCTCCAGGACATGACTGGACATATGTTAAATCATTCACAGCACCCATCCAACAGGCTATCGGGCTGTTAGGAGGGGATCTTTGGCAAGAAAATAAGAGCAAAAAGTGGTGCAAGAAAGTCAGTATCTGCACTGTGAAACAATGACAAAAAAGTATAAACTATGGAATTTCTTTCTTGCTCTGTAACTTTGGTAGTTAAAGTGGAATTTCATTATTTGAAATTTGTGGATTGTCAGTGGATCAGATGAAAAGCAGTCATTTTCAGAATTCAGACTAACAAAGAATGTGTTTTCCCTGGAAAGCTGAGTGACAAAAAAGGTCTGCTTTCACAAATCGATGGAAAATACTTCTGCAATTGTAGATACACAGTGCTTTAGCTTTGCACGTTCTCTGAACTGGAATTAATCGACATGGGCTTGACTGTATAGCAATTGATGTCCAACTTTGTCCTTTCAATAACTTCTACCAACCTTCAGAAATGATCTCAGCATGTCTGCTTGGATACCTTGCAGGATGTCCTCGAAGCTTTACACAAAAAAACAGAGGCAAACAAATATGGCCTGTGGCACTGATGCTACATGGGCAGTGGATCTTGTAGCCAAAGGGAAAAAAAGTTGTACAAATATTTCCATATTTCATATGGTACCTACAAACAGTGTTAGTTGCCATTTCAACAAGTTGTTGCTGGAAAAATACCTATATATTGCAAACAATACAAAATTCACACATATAGGAAAAATTGTGCATAGAGCTGACCAGATACCTATCAAACTGACCAATAATCCAGTGCCCACAACATTGTTTGAAGTTATGCTGAAGTTCTTGACTTTAATAACTTTATATATCAGTAACCCTTTACTCAAGAATTTTAACCATCCTCTTCAATCTGGAATTAGATTCTAAACATTTTCTCTTAAAAAGATGCCGAAAACCTAATTTAAACCTAATTTCTCCAAATTTTATTCTGCGCCAAAAGAAAGGAGATTTGGGTTGTTTTTCTCTGAGGAATGACCCCGCTGCTGAATCCTTATGTATTCATTTTGGTTTAAACCACAATAACTGCTCGTTTTGTGATCAACACATTGAAACTGATGAACATACACTGTATTTTATGAATGAATATGTGTTAAGACTTTCTGGGATGATGTGCGTTATTACTAAATTTGTCAATTTTGCTGACCTATAGTCATAGTTGGTGCTTTTGTCATATCCATGCCAAACTTTCTCAGTCTTTAGAGGAAATACACACGCTGATGTGCCTTCTTGACCAGCTGAGTGGCGATGTAGGACCAGCTGAGAGTACCTAAGAATTTAAGAGCAGCTGCATTCTCCACCTTAGTATGGTTGGTTAACAGCAAATGATGAATCAACCATTTTTCATGTCGAGAATCAAAACCATTATTTTGTCCGTATTCTGCTCTATGTCAGCAGTCCTGCTACAAACTGATCCCAAGACATTAATTGGTCTTATGACTGATATTTGAATATATTCTGTATGTTTAATGCCAGTCTTAAGTCTGATTACTACTGGTTGCAAATGATGCTCTGTGGTCTCAGCAAACCACATGTGATTCAGTGGTGACTGCAAACAAGGTTGTAGGGAAGTTTTAACACTCAACCTTCACCTGTTTGCAACTTTACAACCTTCAGTGACAGCTGGATCAGCCTGGTAAAAGACTGTATTCCTACCAGATGGACAAGCACATGCTATATATACTGCGTTCACTGGTGGAGCAGAAACATGATTTTTGGACATATGCTGGAGAGTGAGAAGCCTATTAAACTCAGCATGCATCAGTGGGGGCTAATTGACAACATGCTGAGACTGCTCGCACCTTTTCAGAAACTCTCAAAAGAAATCAGCTCCTTGACAGCATCTGTCACTGCACTAAAACAGCTTTTGGAGAGAAGGGCAGACACCGACAACAGAGTAGGCACTAATGAAACCATACTGCTGGAGGCGCTTCAGAGATGTTGAAGTATCATTCAGGAGGAGGAACTGTACACTTTGACTACTGTTATCAGCCTCAGGCTAATATTCATGCTTCTTATTTCCCTGGCTATATTTGAAACTCACTCATTTTACCTTTTGTCCCTGCATGTGGAAGGTACAAGGATTCAGCTTCTCAGTAGAAGATAAAGACCAAATGACACAGGTGCTTTTAACTACACTGGAGGTGGAGACTTCATGTCCACTGGTGAACTTACAGTAGCTGGTCACAAAAGCACCTGCAATCACAACACTATGTAATCAACTAGTTTCAATACACGACAAAATAATGGAGGTGATTACTCGGGTGGAGCAGCTATCTGCCAGCCTTTCATCTCTGCAAAATGCAGAACTACCTCTTTAAAATGGCCAGGTTCAGAAGTGGAAATGTCAAGAACTACTTAACCCCCCAACATGGATAGTTTATCTGCACTTCCTTCCCTTTGCACTTAAGTTGACCAAGTGGACCTGTCTGCTCCATGTGCAAGTGTTGTAAGTAAACATTTGTTTAGTTTGGTGGGACATGTGAGGAGAAACTAGTCATCAGATGGCAAGACAGATGTTTCTGCTAGTCAACTAAAACCTGCCATTAATGTTCAAGTAATGGCATTTGGCCCATATAAATGTTTGGAATCAAAGCAAAGAAAAAGTGTTTTTTATACAATACTTATTCAGTTTTATTCCAAGGTTTGTAACCTGTTTATTTTAATATTTTATTTTATTTTTGATGAGCAAGAACTATGAAAGCAATGTCCTATCTCTGAAATTTCCAAAATCTTACAAACTGTTACACTTTTTTTTTAGTTTAATAATTTGTCAGTTATAATTAGGTGTACAAAACCTCATTTTCAGTATTTTCCCCCTCTTTTCAGTTGCAGAGCACCTTATTTTGGAGAAGTGAATGAAAGTCCTATAATTAATGCAGTTTGGGGGAATGTTGAACAAAAAAATCTTTTGATATGAAAAAAAGATATTACATTGAAGAAAATTTGATTTGTTTGTAAATTTCGATTATATTTGGAACCAGTGTTCCAAATATAATCGAAAAAAAAAAAAACATTGGCAAGTCATACTCGACAACACTGGAAATCTGGATTTCCATCAGAAAATTACAATGAGTGCAATCCTTTTTTGGAAAATCAGTAAAAAAAAAAAGGCAGTTGGTGACCCATGAGAAAAAGTTGATATGTTAATGAAATCATGAAACTTTGTTCTATTTTCAATATATTAAAAAAATATGTTCTGAATAAACTAAATTTGATTGCATCCTATGTGTTATAGATGCTGGATTGTTGGTTATTTTCAAGAACAAGGGCCAAAATAACTGATGGGACTCATGTGGCATTTGAAGGTACCATGATAATTTTTACTTTCACATGAAGATGACAAAAGAACATCAAGGTGTGGTACTAGGACGTGTTTCCATTGGCTAGTGGTACCATGGTAACAATGAAACCAAGTCTTCAGTATTTTTGATATTGTAAAGTGTGAACATAGCATGTTCAGCTTTCTACAGTTGCTTTTTATTCACAGCTGAGAACATATTCCTGCGTGCCTCTGGGTCCCCGTTCTGTTAGCACATGCTTGGCTTGACTGACTGTATGCTTACTTACACATGATGAATTTTAAGTGAGGCTGAGATCTGTGCTGAGTGGAGGCCAGGACATGGGAGCTGCTCAGGTGTTGGCTGTGTTGGATGCTGCTGTTTTGAGATTTTGATGTCTCTGTGGACCGGTGACTCTTTTTCAACATTATTTTTGGAACTTGGAAGAGAGATGACATTTTTATTTCATCACTGTCATCTGTGGTGCACTGGAGTGCTGCTGGGCTGACACCTCTCCTTCAGTGTCTGATTCAGTGCTGGGTGTTAATGGTTAGTGCCTGTTCAGTAAGCTGCCTTTTGTATTTGCTGTTTTTTCCCCCTTTTTTTGGGGGGGGGAGGAATGGCTGCATTTAAGAGACTTTCTTTCCAACACAACAGTTTTTTAAAGAGGTTTTATCAGTTATTTTCTTTTTTTTCCCTGTAGAACAATTCCCCAATAGTCCTGCTACCAAAACTTCAAGAAGCACGTTTCATTTCTGTTCTGCCTCCAGATAAACAAGCTCCCAATGAATGACTAGAATTGGAGATTAAAGTTGGCACAAAATATTTCCTGGGGAGGTGAGCTGACACAAAAAACTTAATAACACAAAGGTGCACTGAATATGAGCGCCAGGAGGCAGACAGGCTGCTTTAGCCCGTAATAAATGTGCCCTTGTGCTGTTTTACCACACATCTGGACTATATTCTCCTGCATGCGTCTGTCTGATCAGATACATCAGTAAACAGTATTTACATTTGTACATAACTACATAACATGCCAGCTTTGAAGTGCATAATCACTCAACCCAGTTTACATACTTTAATTGGCTCTGTGCCTCATTTCCATACACAGAGTCAATACAGATTGAGTTTTCTACACATCAAATTCCCTCTTTGGCCTCCACCATACAAGCATTATTCACATTCCTTCCAGCTCCCACTCCTGTATTCCCCACGGGTTTTTGATCTTGTACCGCTTTTGTTTTTCTCCTTCCTTTTCATCCATCTCCAAACCATCTTTTACTATTCCATCAATTTCTTTGTTGTTTTCCTTCAGTGTTTCTTTCCTTTATGATTCACCGTTGTACTATTTTCTGTTTGATTTATAAGTGATCATAGCTGTGTGATACGTCCATATTTCAACTGATGAAGGAACCCAGAGTGACGCATGAGGAGTTCAAGGAATCGCTATGTTTATATAGAAAAGCCAGACGGATGGGTACAGGAGTATGAACACTGGAACGGTTTAATGTTATGTATCACTGTCAGGGTGTGGTTTTCTGGTATTTTTGTTTTTGCATTCTTAAACTTGAACATTGTCAGCATGGTAGAGGTTACAGAAGCATAGCCAATGGAGTTTCATTTGTGTTTACTTTGATTTTAGCAAACACTTTTGTATATGCATCATGCTTTTGTGTATGCATCATACTTGATTATTGATGTAAAATACACTGTAAAGTAAAAAAAATACTGCCACAGCTGTGCCTCACATTTATCATGAGACATAAATCTTTACCTCTGCCATTAACCAGATTGATCTCAGCATCCATTAATAAACATAGGTTTCCCTCCTCAAGTGTGATACATCAATAGGCAATAAGGACTTGCTATCTGTGCCATAGAAGTTGATTTAATTGAAAGCTTTAATAGCAATTGATAGCTGCTGGCTCTAAGTGCCAGGCACCCAGGGATTCCTACTTCTTTTTGCTGGTGCAGCACTGTGAACTCCACAGACTCCTGGGAATGAGTGGATGAAGAGACACTTGAGTACAGTTTAATGCCAATAAACGCACAGCTGAAATCCACTGTAGTCCTCTCATACTTGGTCTCATTTAACATCTGGATTATTGAGCCCATTAAGCACTGATGACTTTGTAACCACACTGGAACGCAAACGAGTGAAAATTAAGTCTGAGCATGGGGCAAAAGAGAAATGCATAATAAAATGGGGCCGTCAAAAGTAATGGAGCAAATTACTCTTCCAGTTTTAAAAATACTGATTTTAATTGTTTAGAAAGGTCACTGGACTGTAGCTTGTAAGAGTACTATGTGTGGTCGATCGTGTATTTAAAATCATCGGAAATGTGAGAAAAATAAAGTTTTTTTTGGTTGTTGTGTCATAGTTTAGCATTTTGTGTGTGTGCGTGACTTTGGTCTGTATTGTAAAGATTTGGGTTTTCACCCAATGTCTCAAAGAAGAAAACATCAGAAATGAGCTGAATTTATTTTCTCTTTAGTGCATGAAGACGAGTTCAGTATTAAATATTTTTTAAGTGATTTCCTTTGCTTTCACTAAATTTTACTTTTTTTTTCATTTGTTTTCTTTTTTATCAAACATCCCCCAATAAAAAACAAAATATCTGTCTTGTTTAGGTTCTTCAAGTGGAAGTATGCCTTTGAAATGGTTTTTATTTAGCTCACTGATGTAGCTGCTTTCAGGTTCGCGCTGATTTCTGCTGCAGTCTTCTGTGGTGGTTGTTCTTCACTTGTGCTTGTCGTGGCATTTTTTTGTTGCTTGAGATGTGCTCTCATCTCAGTGGAAATCCCTGTGTGTGTGTGTGTGTGTGTTTTTAACAACATGTTGAATTTGGGCATAAGGCTAATTTTCTGTTGACATATGTAGCTTGTCCACGTTTTTCAGAAGATTAAATTCTAAATTCAGTCTTTCACTCTTAGTATCCTTTCCTAGTAAAATCATTGGGAAAAAGTGTAAAGTTTGGACTACTTTGCTTGAAAACAGCTTAAGAGTGGAACATAGAAGATATAGATCTTTACCACAGTTAAGCATTTTTTTCTTTTTCTTCAAACTTGAAGCTGATGATTTTTGTCATTCTGCTTTGATATAAAACCCACATTTGGTATTTGAAGCTCAGACCTGAGTGCTGTGTGATCCTCACCTTCCTGACATTAATGATAATTGATTCCATCTTCCTGGTTTTAAGGTTAGCTTTTTTCAGGCTTTTTCAGATCGATAGCAGTGTGGAGAGCAATGGACATGGGATTGTCTGTGGAAGGCAAACTGGTGTTGGTCAAGGACAAGTGGGAAATGGGCTTTGATTTGTGGCAGGACCACCGGTGTCAGAACCACAGTCCGGTAGTCATTCAGGCCTTTATGGCAGATGTTTTTGGCACAGGGCAGCAGTTTTCAGACAGGTGGGAACTTTAAAAATTAAGGTTAAAGATGTTAGTAAATACTGAACACTGGATTCAGGACTCTGTGATACTCCATCTGGTTGGTGCTTTGCCGATGTCAGTGCTGCGCAGGGCTCCAGTACCTGGTGATGATGGAGAGAGAGATTTGTCATGCTCTGATAGGGTCAGGAGTGTGTCCTCTGCTGTCATTTTCAAAGCCTACAAAAAGTGTTAAGCTGCTCAAGGAGAGGGGTGTTGGCAGGGGGAGGGCTGTGTTGCATTGTTTGCAGTCTGATGCTCAGGATACCTTCCCACATGGAGCAGGAGTTGTTTTCACTGAAGTTGGCCTCTATCTGTGTTTTGCACTTTGCTTTAGAAGCCTTGTTGGCTTTGTTCAGGTCCACCCTATCCCTCCTATAGACTTCCCTTGGCCCTTACATACTGGCTTTTGTTTTTTGCGATGTGGACAAAAAGGTGTAAAAAAGGAGAGACGAGGAGGAGGTTTGTATGTAATGGCTATTATGTAACTGAGTGAAAAATGTGAGAATTGAACAACTTCCTGTTTTTCATTTTAACAGCTTTTTTTCACCCTGTACATCTGTGGCACTTTGGGACGCTGAAGAGGAGTCTGCACCATGTATCGTTATTCATATTTACTCGCTTAAAATAATTTAACAATGCTGAATTGGGGAGATACAGAAATATGAAAATTACTTAGCTTTTGAGAAGATGAAATCAGGTGCCATTATTTTGAACAACTGAAGACACAGTTGAATGAGTGCGGCTGGAACCACATCATTTCAAGTCAAGAAAAGAATGACATCACCTGTCACTAGGTATTCAGCATGACATTAACACGACAAGAAAAAGTGATTTTACAATAAGTATTGTTAACTGAGTCGATTTGCCGACCATAGTCATAAGAGGAGCCCCTTTGCTCTAGAGACCAGCATCGATAGTGATTAAAACCTGTTCATAAATGAAAGCTGGTGAAAAAGACCCGGACACTTCCAGCTGATGAGGAAGACCCGGACACTTCCAGCTGGAGGAGCCACAATGCTTTGATTTACTGTACTGATGCTGTAGATCCAGTTGAATCTGTGTAGTTACTTTGTTGAAACCTTCCTGGTCAACTTCGCCACACATCAGCCTAATGGAGTCACACTTTGTTCCCATTCAAGGACACAGATTTGCAGGATTTTTCTCGTGTTTGGGCCAGTATGTAAATTCCAATGGAGTAAAATTGATGTAACACTTTTATGTAAATGTTACAGAATGCCAGTGTGCCTATGACTTCTGTCTCCTGACCTCAGTGCTGAAACCGTGGCCTGGAGCAGCGCTCTGACAGTGGTGTTGAACCAAGGTTTCAGGTTGGGGAATATTTTGACCTATTTCTTAATTATTACATTGCCCACGCAGAAGCTGATGTATGACAGCACAGAGGAACTCAATGTCTAGATCAGGGGTAGGCAACCCTAGGCAACTGTCCTGCATGCTTTAGATGTTTCCCTGCTTCTTCACACCATGATACAAGTGACTGTGTCATTGACAGAGTTGTTCAGACCTTAATGACAATCTGTTAACAACCATTGATTAGAATCAGGTGTGCTGAAGCAGGAAAACATCTAAAACCTGCAGGACAGTGGCTCTTTAGTTCCAGGGTTGCCTACCCTGGTCTAGATGTTCAAAGAGCTCCCATATTTTGGCAATAGTCTTGATAGAACAGTGTGGCCTCCTGAGTCAAGCACTGCATTGACATTTATGTGGCTTAGACCTGCAGATGGGGGGGCTTGTAAGCTGGTGTCAGAAATGGGGAAAGGTGGTCTGAGTGTCCGAGGTACAGGCTTCGTAGGCTCCAGAAATGTACACCTGATCTATTGTTCTGCCCTTCTTGATTTTAATGTCCATGTTAATCTGGGAGTATAGTCTTCAGATTAGTGCAGTTGAAATCACCAGCTATGATGAAGAAGTCCTCTGGGTGCATGCTCTGCTGTTTGCTGATGCTGTCATGTAGCCTACTCATAGCTGCATTAGCATTAGCTCGCGGGTGGATGTACACAGCATCTACAAACACAACTGTGATTTCCCTGGGCAGATAGAAAGGTCTACACTTTAACAGTAGATACTCCAGGTCTGGACAACAGTGTCTCTCAATAACACCATTGCCTGTGTGCCAACTGCTCTTAACATAGATGCACACACTTCCTCGTTTTGTCTTATTGGAGTCTGATGTGTGGTCTGACCGGAAGATTGTGTGGCCCTCCTGCTCCACAGCTTGGTCCGATGCAGCCAGGTCTCTGCTATCATCGTGATACAGCTATCCATATGTAGATTAGATGAGTAATCCTGCAAATTGATCAGTCTATCAACAATAAAGTATTAAAGGACCTTGTATCCTACCACTGTTCTGGTTTTCAGGAGTAATTTTCTGTATTTTTGCTGGTGCAATTTCAGCTCTTATAAAATACTCAAGTCAGACACTTCATTACATGCAGTATTTGACAAAACACAACAAAAATGAAATCCTTGCAAAAAATAAAGAAACAAATCAAAGTGAGAAGTACAATTATTGAAAAAGGAATACATAAAAGGCAAAGGGAAAAACATGTTTCAGACAATACATAAACAAAACAAAAAAAAAAACACAATAGTAATTATAAAATAGATCTGAAAATGTGTTCTAAAAATACTTGGTTGGCTTGGCCACGTTAATATCAATGTTATTAATGTACAGTATGAAGCAACTATCCATTTGTTGATGGATTTATAGTTGAGTAGCATCTCCAGAAATTTGACATCCAGATATGCACACCAAAACTGCTGAGTTATTGACGATCTTTGTCATGAGTTGTCTAGAAAAAAAATCAGCCCTCTGAGCCCTGAAATTAATTGGGACATAAAGACATCTGCAAAGTCTGGCCTGAAGTCAGCAAGTCACAAATCACATTTTATTAAAACATGAGTGTTACAGTTTTTTGAGCACAGGGGATATAATTTATATATTAAATTATGCAGATGAGATGTTTTAAATATTAACACATCTTCCAGGTCATAGAAGAAGTCTTGAGCAGCTAATCTAACATTGTACTGTTAAGTATCCACTGATTATGAACCACAGTTAAGAGAAAAACAGGTTTGGTTTGAATGTACTGAATGTGATATTTAGATCAGTAGAGAATTTGTTGATTAAAAAACAAAATCACTGAGCACTGCTGTCTAATTACACAGCAGTATCTTGGTTTACATCCAAACTCTGTTAGATGCTGTTACATCAGCAAGAAAATGGTGCAACAAGATGACCTATGTCGAAACAGCACCCATCAAACCTCGATGTTTGAGTCGTATGGAAAATGTAATGACACCAGTCTGATTTTATGTACCAGTTTGAGGAGTGAAGAGGCTCCCCATTACCATTACTACTGTTTCAATGTCGTCGTGGAAACCAGAGTTGACATTCAACCTCAAGCTTTATGTGCATTTGGATTTATTCTGAAATGTTGGGGAGGCTCCAGATCAAACCCTATTGATGCCAGATTTGACTGTTTTACATTTATACTCCCAAGAACAGTTAGTTTTAACTGTGAACACAATTTTATTGGACTGAAAGATAGGCTTTTCAGTTTGGATGGTAATGCTGACTCTATCTTTATGTTTGAGGCTCAAAACATTTTCATTCATGTCAGATTAATATCTTACCTGAAATGTGAAATACTTTTCGCTTTATATTTAAATGTAACATTTAGAAGCCTTATAAAGAATTTCTTCCTAGCCTTGAAAGGCACCAGTAATTGAGGCTGTTTTATCATCAAAGATGTGCACAGAGCACAAACAATACCTCTCTTTGTCAGCAGGGTGGTTACTGACTTGTTGTATCCTGCTGTTGCTGCGGTTGTGTAGCTCTCAGTTTGCAGCCCTCTATTCATCCTGGTCTTTGTTTGGAGTGTCAGTCAGTTGCCTGCCGAGTTCCTAACAAAACTGCTCAGTGAGCGCGCCCAGGAGACTGTTGTCCTCCATTTATCACATGCTATACGAGTCTCATTGCCTCCAGTTTGGGCCCGGAGCTTCACAGCCTTGTTTGCTCTCATCCCTTTGGTCTTTGTGGTGATTCAGATCCAGAGCTCAGTCAGCCAGCTGGTTGTACAGAAAGCCGATGAAGCTGCAGTGCCTCAGGCTTGAATTTAAGCTGCTGGGACATAGAACATGTTCCTCTGCTAACATAAGATGCACAGCTATAACAACTGTGGATCAGCAAACTGGCTCAGAGTGCACCCGTTTGCACTGTCAACATAGTTATCCATCAGCAATGCTGTCATTTCCTAAATTAATTTATATTCACATCTAATATCAGAGCTCCCTGTGAGCTGTGCCCCTCGGCTTTCATCTTGCAGCTTTAACCTTCATCTTTGCCCTCCTCCTCTTCCTCAACCTTGCTTCATTTATCTCAGCCTGAAGCAGAGGTAGGTGACACATGGGCGTTTTCTCAATTTTCCTCTCCCCTCCTGGTCCTCCATCCTGTGGGATTTCTACTGTAGTGCTGCAATTTTCCCCACCTTCGTTTTCTCCTTTCTTCTTCTCTTTTATCCCAGTTCCCACAGCTCCGTTCACCTGCGGCTTTCAGAAGAAAAGAAAAAAAAAACAAACACTTGGGCTCTTATGATACCGCACTGTTTGCTTTGCTGGATTTGCATTGAGTAAAATGGGGCACACTGAGGATTTTTAACCAGGTTGTTGATGATTTTAAACTTTCTGAACCCCAGCTTATGTTGTGGCCTCTGAAAACTGACAAATGAAAACAGCAACCCATCAAAGACTGGCTCCTCTACTGAAGTTGATGATGTCAGTCCCTCTGAGGATGAACTGTATTCCTTCAGCATCTTCCCGGCTTCTTCTTTCTCCCTCCTTCACTTCCCCGAACCTCACGCACATTGCATGGCCTCATTAGGCAGAGAGACAAATGAAAGGCGAATACAAACACACCAAAAGAGGCTGCTGTAGACCTGAGAGTAGGGCTGCATGTTTGCGCTCAGACACACAGTATGAGTTGTGTTATTGCTTTAGATCTGTTCTCATTTCACACTTTTGCCCCTGGGCAAGAAGTGATGATTGGTGATTTTTGCAGTCAAATACGCAGACAACCGTTGGTACATTGAAAAACATGTATAAAAATGGAGAAAACTGAAAGAATACAATCCAAAGCAACATTTTTTTTTTTTTGTTTAATGCATCATGGGTAAAAATTTTCAACCACACAACACCTGTTCTTTTTTTATTCGTGAGTTTAATATACAAGTTTTTTCTGACTTTCATTGTTATTTTATCTAAGTACAGATTCAGGCGTCATTTTCTCTAAAGAAACATAATTGTTTTAAATTAATAATCAACAGGAGAATTTGAACTGTTTATTGGAGGATGTGGTGTGCAACATTTCGCTGACATGGCTGCTGAGGAATGTCATATCCTAAATGTAATCAAAAATTGACTATTGCATTTACTGCATGTCCAGTCTGCCTTTATGTATATGAATTAAATTAATCAAGTCTCTTAACAGTAAAATATCAGTGGACGGGTTCTAATCACAGTAAGTATTATAGATGACTTTTCTGGTAAAACTTATTATTTAAAAAGGAAAGAATATAAAAGGAATAAGGAAAGAATAAATAGATATGCATCTTTTTGTGTATTGTAATCCTAGTTTAATGCAGTAACCTCACTATCGTCCTCAGGCAGAGGGCTCCTGCACAGAGGGCTGGTTTTATATGCTTTTAATTCTGCTCTGCACTCTTAACTAATTGAATTCATTATGAGGACACCAGGCCAATTCGACAGCTATTTTGCAGTCAGTGGAGGTTCCTAATTAGAAATTAGCTCAAACATCCTGGTACGCTGCCCTGAGGGAGCTTCGTCATCAGTCTAAATCTCTGACATACCTACCTTGTAATGACTCCCATAGCTTTGCAGATAAGTGCACTGTCATTATTGTCTCTGTGCTGAATGACAATGTGCTGTCACACCCCATCTAAATCTTCTTAACACTAAATCTGAAGGCTGCTTGGTGTTCAAATGGAGCCTTTTTGGAAACTTCAGAGCCTTCTGTAACAGAAAGCTCCTGAATGCTGACTGTGTGTCCGAATGCTTCTATAAAAAATTAATCTTTTCCATCTTGAGTTGCCTGGGATTTCATGTTCAGAGCTCCCAGAGGATTCCCAAGTCTCAGGAATTTGTATGAGTGCTGTTGTTCGTCTAGTTACATGGATGGACTTTCTAAGGGATGCACTGGGGAGGGATTTCTATGATGGCAAGTATGCCAGTTTAGTTTATTTAGGCTCTAGATGTTCTTAAAGTTTCATTAATGACTAAGGTTTGATTTCTCTAGTAAAATCAAAAGAGAAAGGATGGAAGAAATGGCAACAGTCTTAAAAAGGAAAATGGCTGAAAGGAATTTTGAGCATCTGTGCAACTACAACATGTGATGTGGTTGCTTGGGTAGGCAACAGAAGTACAGAGAGCTGATGAGAGAAGGCTGCACTGCACCACATAGGTTCAGTATTTTCTTGTGATTAAAAAGCAAAAGCACTGTTTAACTAGACTTTGTTTACAAAACTCAACAGAGATTCATTGTGTAATTATCACATGCAGTTTTTTCCTACATGTTTGCACTTCAGGCTTCTACAAATAACACTGATGCTTAAGCTTGCAGAACTGTCAATATGTTTACATATTTCTATTTATGTCCTTAAAAAAAAAAAAGGTCAGAACTTTTATTTGGCTTTCACAAAGTAAACATAAGCACAAAAAATAAAGAAATCTTTATTTGGTAGAGTAGTTCTTTGTTGTAACAATTCTTCTTGGTAATAAATCCTAACACATTTGTAAGGAACATGCATTTGTGGGATGAGCAGCAGAGCTGGGTATGTGGGTTGTACTCATGAAAAATTTGCCAATCTTAAGTTTTGGGGGTTTTTTTAACTTTATTTATCCTGTTCCATTCTGTTTTAGAACAACTTAAATGTCTCAGCTTCTTCCATGTGTTCTTGAGGTGGCTGAGGGTTCAGTTCATGGAAAGATGTTCTGACATCGGTCATCTTCCTGCCGGTATAATTCAGGATTCATTGTTCCACTATAATGGGAAACCTTTGTGACATACACAAGTGGACAAATTTATTGTTACCCTTCCGTTAAAGCAGAGATGTCCAAAGTCAGTCCTCGAGGGCCGGTGTCCTAGAGGTTTAAGATGTCGCCTTACTTCTTTATACTCTGATACAAGTGACGGTGTCTAACAGGCTTGTGCAGACCTTAATAACATGCTGATGACTCTCATGAATTAGAATCAGGTGTGTTGATGTAAGGAAAAATTGAAAATCTGTCCAAAGTCAGTCCTTACCCCTCGAGGACCAACTTTGGACGCCCCTGGATTAAAGCAAGAAAAGCCTACAAGGGTCATTGAAAGATCATGAATCTACAGAAGTAATACTAAATTATATTTCACTGAGCACTGATGAAATTCAAGCTTTGCTTTTCACTGGTGCTTAATAAAAATCAATTAAAGTTTAACCTGGCCATGATAAAATTATTGGACATTCAATTTAATGTTGGACAACCTTTTGAAGCAATGAAGCACTTTAACCATCAGTGAGATTCCTTCACCTGTAGACAAGTGTTTCGTCTTGCTCCTCATGGACAAACTGCTTCAGCAGTTTCAGGTTTGAAACTTTTCTTCTCCAGACTACATTTTTTAGTTTGTTCTTTTCTGTATATAAGAACATTGAAAGAGTGATGGTTCTTGATCTTTTGATGTCAGAGGGGCCTGAGCCTACATGAAGTCTTTCTTTAGCTCCAGGTACCACACTGTTCGCTTGTGGTCCGAGTCTGACCCCAGTGAATCATGCTCTAACAGCTCACACGGCTGACTTGAGCTGACTTGAGCATGTGCAAATCCTTCATCATCTGACACAGCAATAACTTAAAACCCCGCTCTTCTCCAATACCATGCACCAGACACAGCAACATAACCTAGAATATAACTGAGCTTAGTTCATGTTTTACAATAGCTGCAGTCCTCTTTTCTTTTAATTCTTCATTTTTGTCTGTGAAAGTAAAGCCAATGTTACTTGCCTCAAAGCTCCAGTTTTGTCTCATCTGTTCAACGGACATCCTCCCTAGAGCTTTGTGGCTCATCAGTATGCATTTTGACAAATTTCATCGGGTGAGATCCTCTTCAGTTGTCGACTTTGGTTCAAATGGTGATGGATGATATGATCTGACGCTGATGTATCTTGATTTTGGAGTTTAACAAGAATCTCTTTCTTTAACAAGAAAAAAAAATTGAAAATGATGTCTTAAGTCAAAAATGTGTAATTTATTTAGATTGTGTGATGAAGAAACGGCTGCTCACAAGAGTATGGAAAATAAAGTTAAAGTTAAAACCCCTTCATGACCATCCTGTCGTCACTAACCGGATTTGGCTGACTACTTTTCCTAACCAGAACTCCTAAACTCTTAAAGATATCTCGTAAAATCAATAACAGCCAGAAGTGAAAGAGGACATGAAATTAGTTGGCTTGAGAGAAGAGGATAGGTTTGGATGGAGGCGTATGGGAGTAGCCGAAAGGAAAAGTCTCTACGGTGTCCCCAGAACTTCTGAAGTATGACCACAGACAATCACAGACGAGATTCACCAGTCTCACACCTCTGTTACACTCCATAGTCACACATTTGTCATGTTAGCTTCTCACTGCCATTACCCCTAAATGTTTGAAGCATCCAAAAATTTAAATGTTGTCAGAAGAAAACGGGAGCTTTCTGATGGTGTGCCATAGAGATTACAGTAAATGTATGTTGAGCGTTTTGGAGAGATGTTTAGTGTCATTTAAAAAAAAAAAAACAAAAAAAAAAAAACATGCCAAGCGTGGCTTTGGTCTGGTGTTAGCAATCTTCTCTGCTCTCTGTGCTGGTCACAGAGGAGTTCTGCCCCAGTGCATGCTCACACACTTTTTAGACACTCCCACCAGAGGACAGAGAGTGGGTCAGAAACTATGTTGCATCAACAACCTGAAACAGTGATGAAAATATCTGCGTTTTTCATGTTTTTTAAGCTGTTACATTGACTGATGTTATTAAAAGAAAAATGAGCACCATTATTCCTTAAAGTCTTGTAAGTTCCCATCCACTGCATGACACACACATCTGATGACCTAACCAACTAGTAATCAATTATTAAATTAATCATTGACAACTGATTATTCATTGCAGCCCTACTCTTTGGATACTATTTGTATTATCCATCTCTTGACTTTGTCGTCAGTGTTCTTCTTGTGGCTATTCCCAGGCAGGTTCACTTTTAACATGCTTGTCTGTAGTTTTCTTTCTGATCACCTCAGACAACGCTGTCCATGTTTAGTCATAATAAACATCATAATAAACAGCGCAGTGACCCCTTTCAACCAACAAATTTATCCACATGTGTAAAATGTGGGATGTGATAATGTTATCTGGAATGCATGGAATGCTCCCGTCTTGCACCTTTTAATTTTGTTTTATAATTTGTTTTATATTTTTTTATATTTATATGAAAAAAGCTGGAGATAGCAGAGCTGAAGATGCAGAGGTTTTCTTCAGGAGTTATGAGGACAGGCGGGATCAAGAATGAGCACATATATAAAGGTACAGCTTAGCATGGCTGTTTTGGAGACAGCGTTAGAGAGGCCACATTAAGATGTCTTGGAAATATTCAAAGCAGAGACGATTGATATATTGATCGAAGAAGGCTGACGATGGACCAGGCAGGCATCAAAGAAGAGATTTATGGATGTGGTGAAAGAGGACATTCAGCTAGTTGGTGTGAGAGTAGATGGACGGGGTCAGATGGAAGAGAATAATTTGCTGTGGTGACCCCTAAAGGGGAAAACCAAAAGCAGAAGGAGCTATTAGATCACGTATGTATGTTCTACAGAGTGCTTTAGAATATGTTTTCTGATTCACATAAACATAGCCAAATGTATTCTGGTCCAAGGACACTTGTGGAGGATCTGGAGTTGACTCTCCATCTTCCAACTGGACGATGACCACTGTCATTTGAGGCACGGCTCCCTCAGTATTGCAGTTTTCAAACTATTTAGATCTAATTTATACAAAATAAAACACCCCAGTATTACAACTTCTAGTTTGAAGCTTATGTTGTGCATAATCAGGAATGCACATATAAATGATCTCTTCCTCTTCCTTTTTCTGTGTTTTTTTTTTCTTGTGCCATGTTTACGGGTATGATGATGATGATGATGATCAGGATGTACATTTACACCTCCTTGTATGGTGATCCCTGTGTGGGAAGTTATGCCAATTAATGAGAAGAAGGGGCTCGGTTTTGATAGTTCTTACCAGTGATATTTTTGAATCCGAGGAAGATTTTTATTGAGGAGGTGATTTATGTGCATGTTCTCACAGATTTATGAAGATTTCATAAATGAGGCTCCTTTGCTTTTGTAACCTCTTCCATGAGCATCAATAACTCCTTTCTGAAGTCTCCTTCAAGTTCACTCAAGAACTCTGTTTTAAAAAGCAACACTAACCCCATAACACCTGGTTATTCTGTTAATTGAAAACCCCTACATATAGCTAAAAATGAGTAATAAATTTACAGGTTAACGCTTTTCTTGTTTAGAACACATTAAGTGGGACTATTTCCTTCTGTAGGTTCAGATTAAGTGTAACATGCATGTCTTCTTTGTTTTATTGAAGTCTCTGAGGCATTAGGTCAAATTTATAGTTTGTTTGGATGAGATGCAGAGAAATGGTTATGTGCAAGTTGCTAGGCAACTCAGTTTACCTCTGGTCATATCTGGTAATATATGACTAAAGTTACCATTTGAGTGAAAAATGAAATAAGCAGTTCAGAGGTGGGGGTGGGCTGGGGTTGGAGCATGGAGTTGGAGCATGGATTTGACATTTCTAGTATATCTTCTGTGGAAGCATTCATCCCTGTTGCTACCACTGCTGTGCTGTCCACATCCCATCTGCAAAGATTAGCCTCACTTTTTGGAGAATTGTACTATTTTTAACTGACCTACCAAGCACCCTGGCCATCAAAGAAGGGAGTGAAGTCTTTCTCCTCACAGCAATCAGTCTCATCCTTCATTTCAGGGCCACTGTTCTTCTTAGTTTTTCTGCAGTCTGCTTCTCTTTTGCATATCTGGAGGACTGTCTATTTACATAAGCTACAAAACAGATTTATATTTGTCATATAATATCAAAATATATTATGTGTTAAAGCAATAAATAACAGTCTAACTGAAGTCCTTCTCTGCCTCCAGGTGCCATGTTGTTCATGCATGGCCCCCATGTGATCCACCAGCACTGAATCATTCTCTAATGGCTCTCCATGACTAGCTGATGAGAACTTGTGGAAATCTTTCACCAGCTGGCAATGCAATGACTTACAACCTGGTTCTTTTCTGTCAGTTAGTATGTCTCCTTGAAGCTCGCCTTCTTCAGTTTCTCATTTTCTCCTAAATTATAAGTTTTCACCTCTCTTGACAAAACTTAGCTGCTACTGCTATCAGAGTGACGCCACATGTTAGAAGTTTGGAGACAAAGTCAGAGGGGCCAGACTGAGATGGTTTGGACATATACAGAGAAGAGATAATGAGTTTATTGCGAAAATAACACTAAGTTGGGAACTGCCAGACCTAGAGGAAGACCAAATAGGAGATATATGGATGTAGTGAAGGAGGGCATGAGGGTGGCTGGTGTGAGAGAAGAGGATGCAAAGGATAGGGTTAGATGGAGACAGATCATTTGGTGTGGTGAACCCTGAATAGAGGAGCTGAAAGGGAAAGATGATGATTTAAACTTGTAAACATTGGGTGCTTTCTGTGCAAAGTCCCATAAGTGAGCTTTGCTGTGAATTTGCACTACACAGGTAAATTGAAGTGAATTGGAAGTACCACTAGCACTTGTAGAGAATACATAGAATTACCCTCAAGGGATCAATATGTTTCTGATTCTGACTCTGAGTGTTGCCTCACTCACCTCTCATCGGCCAAGAGGTGACTTCTTCTGAAGCACTTCTGTAGATATTTTTTCCATTATGCTGATTTTTATCTTTAAGAAAATTGTACTTGTGTTAAGGATAGGGGTTGTCCTGTAGTTCAGCCAAAGATTTTTGTTGGAAATAATTTTATAGTCATTTAAAAACTACTAAACATAATCATAATGGTGCAAACTTAATATTAAGCAAGTCCTCTTGTCACTGTTTCTAAACTCTTGAAAAATAAAAATGTACTTTAGAACATTAAGCTATAAGGTGGATGCAATACAAAGCAACAATTAGGCATGATTTATGCTTATACAAAGATAATGTACCTAACCTATGTATGGGAAATAGTCATAGTTAGCTTTAATATTTGTCCGACATTGTTTGTGTTGCTGTGTAAATGCTGTAAATGCTGTGCTGGGGTGGGGGGTGAGGTGTGTGTGTGTGTGTGTGTGTGTGTGGGTGGGGGGTGTCATGGTCTGGTTTCTTTTCCACAGTACTGTAGCTTGTCGTGCTGAGCTTCCTGTTGTTTACCTCACACACATTTCTTCAGGCTATGGCGGCGATTACTGTAGAAGCTCCCAGCACATGGCTGCTGTAGCTGGGCATACGTCTTCAGTTCATAGACATACAAGGCCCCTATTATTCATTTACTACATCCCCACCAAAGAAAACAATATAAATGCAAAAAGATTTAGTCAAAGTATTTTTTTCTGTTCTGTATATTACAATTTTCTAGGGTGGTCAAAGTTGATTCTTTAATAACGTGTTAATGTAAATTGTGTTTAATTCCATTATTTATTTATTCAATTTTTTAAAATTATTTGTTTATTTATTTATTTATTACAAGATTAATGCACACGTTTCAGGAAATGTGACTCTCAACCAAAACTTTTGTATAGAGAACCAACTAGTGATGCAGCTGTAATAGACTGTAAAATCACAATCAGTCATGTGACCTGTTGGTGTTGTGAAGCGTCTGTTTTCCATAGACTGTAAAATACAAAATAAAAATTGTTTATGTATTTTTTTCTTCATATGGCATGTTGCCCTCAAAGCTGACAGTAACACACCCCCACCGTATGTCAAAGTTTGCTGTGGCTGCCAGCTCTTTCAGCTGACCCACTTTAGGAAGAAAAATGTTTGTTTTACATAAATTTAGGTGATAGAGTACAAAAAAATTCAACCACCTCAGAGTTGTCATAGATGTGAAATCAAATGACACAAACCTGAGAATAGATTGAGGAAAACAAAACAAAACAAAACAAAAAATACAGGCTGTAAATATAATCTACTAAGATAGGTAATGTTTAATTCAAATTCTATTTTGTGTTTGAATTTCTCATCAGATCATACCTGATCTGGCCAGTGACCAGTGTGATATGTCAATCGAAAACAAAAACAGTTGTCTTGCTGAATGTGCCTTATTTAACAAAGTTAAGAGAGGCAAACAAGCTTAATAAAAATAAATAAAGAAATAGTGGAGCTCACAGCCAGAAGCCTCTGTCTGTCACTGGTTTCACTAGGGTTTCATGCACAACATTAATCAATGCTAATCAATGCTAATACTTCAGTGGGTGGCCTTGGTTTCATAATGGCTGCCTGAATAGATTTGTCAACCCACTTAATCTTTTTTTTCCCTCCCCCTGTCCAAAATACTGAAATACTCTGGAGCAGGGAGCAGCCCTCTGAATCAGCCTGTCACTACTCTGCCCCACACAAACATGTTACATCGGCCCTTCCCCCTGTAATGTGTGTGTGCACCAAATCAATACACGATTGTGCACGAGAGGAATGCTTCTTGGTTTGAATACTTGCTGAACAGACTTTAGTTTTTTGTTTTTTTTAAACCTTTTTCAAAGCCTCTGGTTTAAAAAAAGAAAAGAAGAAAAAACAGCTCACCTCCCTGCTTCAAGCGCATAACTGATGATCAAGTAAAAAAAATAACTGAATAATCAACTACAAGCGCTACAGCTTACAAGGATGTGACTGAGAAAGGAAATTGAGACATTTCTTTCCTTCTTCTGTCATGTAAATCACAATGAGTGTCACTAGCATAATCTAATTTTGTTATGATGGAAAAGAGATTGTGGCAGGACCCAAACGCAGGAGATGAGGATGGCAAGAGTGCAAAACAAAAAATCCTTTAACAAAACAAAAGAGAAACACAAACAGGAATCCAAAAAGAAAAAGAAAAACTAACTCAAAACTACATCCAGACAGTGCAAACCAATAAAGGAAAAGAGAGACAAGGCAAGACATACAAGCAGGACTGATGAGACACAGGTGCAAACAATCAGGGCAGACAGGAGAAATGGAAGTGTAACTATAACTACACATAGGGACACAGACTTTCAAAATAAAACAGGAACTGACCAAACACCAAACCCAAGACAAATTTAGTTGGAAACGCAGATCATCAAGAAAAAAGAAAAGCCATCAGGAAAATCATTGAATTCCTGATGTAGTTAGTTTTTGAAATTTTCACCTTTTATCAAATTCCCAGCATGGTATCATGAGCAGCAGTCAGATTCACAATATACACTAAAATATATACAATTCAGACATATGTTCATGTTAAGTTCACAAACCCTCCAAAAGCTCAAGGTTCATTAAAATGTGAAACAAAAGGCCCCTGAATATCTTGCAGTTTCAAATGTTTAGTGTTAGTTTTTTCATAGTAAAGAAAAGAACTAATGACCAAAAAAAAAAAAAAAATCATATATGCTCACGATATTTTTTTTAGGAAAATTGAAAGAAAGAGAAATTGACAGTTTTCACATCTTTTAAAATGCAGACAATGGATGAAGCCAAATAAGAGATTACAGCTACATATATATATATATATATATATGTACACACACACACAGAGATAGTCTGTATTTATAAACATTACAGTATTATCCTGTTTAAATGAATCTGTTTGATGTAAACACAGCACTTAGCCTTGTTGGAGTTGTTTTTAATGGGTGCTTGAATCTTTTCCCTGGTTGCTACTCTGTAATCTAATTCTCGGGCAAACTTATGAGCAGATGAGAGCTTGCGGGGGCTGAAATGGTTTGGTGACACTTGGGGGGGCCTGGCAGTGTATACTATTGGAGGAAAAAGGGAAATAAAGATGGTTTTTCAAGTGTTTATGTGCATTTATTATTGTGCCAGTCATTCGCTCTTAAAACCCACTGTCCCTCAAGATGCAACCGTTTTGTGGTTATTTTTATGAAATGTTGCCCTTAGCTTTGTTGTGCTATAGGATGTTACTGATGCTTCTAAAATCAGGATCTTAGAGAGATCAAACCTAAAGCAGCTGCACACCTGGAGTCAAGGTTACAGAGACACAGACAAATAGTTCCAGTTGTGTTATCAGTCTTTTGCTACAAATTCTTGAAGTACTTAATCGAGAGGTTCTCAGTAAACCTGCAGCTCACCTTTTTAGTGACAAATGAGGAGGGAGAGGAGGATCTGTGAAAGCAATGGATCTAGAAAGAAATGGACAAAGTTGTTTCCAAAATTCTCAGAGAACAGAATAATCAAAATTGCTCCAATTTTCAGCTTGACCAGCAATAATCCAGCAACCAGTTGACCAAGTACTGTTACATTTTTTTTAGTCTCTTTTAGTCACTGAGAGTGCCCAGAATTTCCACAGATGGCAATTTCATCCATTAATTCAATAACTTTAAAAGTTCTGGTTATACAGGAAGCAGTTTTAGCAGACAGATCCAGAGCTCTCTTTATTTACCTCGTACTGCTTTTCCTGGAAGATACTGAGGTGAGTTACTGGGACACTGGAAAAAGGAAAAAAAAAAAAAAAAGGTTGTGCTCATTCTGTTCTAATGCAAAATACCAAAACATGTTTAGTGTGAACAATACACTGGTTATACAGCTGTTTTTAAGAGATGTTCTGCAAACAGATGTGCGGGCCATTTCTGCTCCTGCCGATGCTTCAGATTTTCATTGTCTGTGTGTCGCAGTTTTAAGCCTGAGGTTGGTCTGTGATCCAGGCTGTGGATGAAGACAGTGGGTGGATTGGAGGTTAGTGATGGTGTCCTCTTCTGTACTTCTGTGTGCCAGAGATCACAGCTTCAAAGCACATATTAGAGGATTTTGAAGAACAGTTTTAGAACTTCCTTTTTTCTTTTTTGTGCCCCTGACATGGTTTTGAATCACCCTAGGTGCTCTTAGATGACAGGAAAAATGAAGCTACATGTTTTTATGAAAGAGAGATGAGAGGAAGCGCAAGTGAATTTGCCAGGAGGAGACCTTTTTTTCTCCTTTCAGCCTTTTGAAGAGCTTCCTTTCAGAGTTTGAGTTTCCATTACACTTTTTCGTAAAAGAAAAGCAAAACTCTGGATTTGCGATAAAGGCAGCACTGTGGGGGGGTCGGTGTTTCCATTGAACAGTGCTTTTCTCTGTATGAGGGTAACTCTCTGTATCTCGTCCTGCGAGACTTCAAAACAATAAAAAAGAAAATCTCAACTTTGAGGAAGATGAACAAAAATAGTTTGTCTGATAAAATGATTGTAATTGCTGCTACTGCTGTTGAGAAAATAGTCAGATGATGAAGGCAGCGGATGATCATTAAATCATTATCTAAAGACAAAGCTCTTATTTAATGCAAAATGATTAAGTAGTGTTAAACCACAACTATGTCGTCGTATTATTGAGACAAAAAACAACTGGAGACTAGACTGATATCTTTAGATTGACTGGCTACGTCACATCCAGCGCTGCCAGAGATGTGGAAATGCTCTAAAAGCGTTTCCATTACACTTTTGAGAGAAACGGGATTGTCAAAAACCTTGTTACGTGAAAGTGTAAAAAAAGGGTTTTGTGACATTTGGGGTTTTTTTTCAAATTAGTCATTTCCATTACAGGTTTTTCTTTTTCAGTATTTGGGTTTTGCAGATCTAGGGCTAATGGAAATGCAACCAGTTTAGCCTTGGTACCATAAGTACTGAGTACTGATGGGATCAAAGAGAAATGTACACTGCTCTTACATCCAGTAGTTGATACACATTTAGCTGGCATTTGCTGACCATGTCAGTGGTATTGGTACTTCTTTTTATACTAAGAGCAAATTAAATCTATTCCCACTGCAGGATAAATGGAATATAGATTAGTGTTTGTAGCTCTAAAATATAAAATTAAATGTGGATGTTGTGCATGTTTCTTGAAAACCATTTTGCATCAGTGTTGTCCTGCAGGAGGAGATACTCAAGTCTCTACAGTATCAATTTCAAGTGATTATAGGTAGATAACTGGACTTAGTTATAGGAGTTTCTTCTCCAACTGGAAAATATTTCACTTAAACAAAATTTTCAGTAGTCATGGTAGTTGGAGCAACCACCAACAGATATACCAGAAAAACTTTCCCAGTACACACAGAACATTTACATTTAGGGCAATGTGATTGATAATAATTAGATTGAAAAGATTAACTGAGTTTTGTCTTCACTCCTTTTTTGTGTCAATTTAAATAGTTTACTTTATTAAGGCTGTAATTGGTCACAGGTGATCTGTGGTCTTCATGGATCAGTCCTGACTGGAGGCATGTCACGTAAGCCAAAGATCAGTTTTTCTGATGTATATTTATTGACCTCTTAAAGTACGTATCTGATTTAATTTAAGAAATGTTGTGAATTATATTAAGTAGATCTAACGGTAAGGAAAGCAGGTGTCACATGTTTTTATTGCACTTTTTTAACTAGCCTATTCTTGTTGTTTTATACCCTTTTTTAAGGACCAATTCTTTGAAATTTCACCCCTGTATCATCCCTGACTTTACACTTTTAAAATGACATTGTTTTGCTCTAAGATAATTTAGATATTTGATTTCAATATGCTTGCTTTTTTTTTTTCCTTTTCATCTGAACCTTGATGTTCAGATGTGATCCATATCAATATATAATGTTCAGGCCATACTGGTCCAGAAAGCAGCATGATGGCATGGATATTACAGTTTTATAGAGTAGGCCCGCTCTTTCTCTGTCCCTCTATGAATCGGCTGTTTAGTTATCCTTCTGTAACAGCGTAAACACTGACAGGCCGATTTGAGATGAACTTGTGTTATATGAAAGTGTTGTTAGCTGTCTTACCGAGCAGCTGTGTTTGGTTTTTCTGATCTAAGACTCATTTACGCACTACTACAGAGAAAAAAGAAAGAGGCTGCACTAATCTACTCAACAGTTGCGTTGGCTTGGAGCAACTAATCTGTGTGTTTGGACACGTGTAAGTCTCAAACACTTGTCTGATACCTTCAATCATTTTTCTGTTTTGAAAGCATATTGGTTGTTCGGGGTGGACATCACAGAAAACATTTCAGAGCAGGATTTTTATTTTTCTTTATGTCAGATAGTGGTGACAGTTTTATTGCATTTCTTTTTCATTTGTTTTTAGATACTGTTTTTCAGTTATTAAGTTATTTATTGTTTTTCTTGATTATTTAATTTTTTGAAATGTCTTTTTAAGTAGCTCATTTTTGACTGATTTTTAAAGGAGCCATATATTTTGTTAGATTAAATGTGATTATCTGTTCCAGAGCTCCTTGTCTTCTCGTCAAGCGTGTTTATGTCAAACACCTGTTTTATTATGTTGTTGGTGTCGATCTGGCTGTAGCCTCTCTTAAATGTGACATGCCTGATCTCCCCTAAACGTGGCTTTCATCGTGATGCCTCTTTATGTCGCCGGGGGAAAAGCCAAATCATTTCCATAATACTGATGTTGTCCTCCTTCGAGGAGCTAACTCTTTTGTGGTGTTTTGGTTTTTTATCCATGTTTCTTATGAAATAAAACCGGAAGAATACAGGCATAACAATTTGCTATGATTGATATGTTTGAGTGTCATGTAAAAGGTTAGCAAACAGTGTGTCTTGGGAGAAAAAGACCTTTGGGTTATGTGTATCAGGGTCCAAATAGTAACAAATATTAGGAACAGCAGAGTACTATAGAATGACGGTTGACTGATGCATTCTGATTGTTCACCATCTACTATCATCATATCACACATCCCTCGCTGCTAACCATCCACTTGAGACAAGTCTTGCCTGAGGAGTGTGTGTGCGTGTGTGTATGTGTGTGTGAAGCTGATGGTGTATAAATAAACTGGACTGACTAGCAATGATGCACAGTGGGATTAGCTGTCCTGCAAGCAAGTTAAACTTGATCAATCAAATTTTTCTTTGGGGATGAGTTACTGCTGAATGTGTACAAAACAGGAATGAGAATCTTAAATCATGGAAAAATCAATTTAAGGCTAAATAACCTCTTGAATTCAACCCTGCATGTGAAATTAAGAATGTCTCCATTCAGTGGAAAGCTCGAATTAAAACATTTCCTTGGTTTGATTGAACATATAAACAGAGATGATATGCAACTGAAAGTAAGTACAGAAAAGTTGAAAATCATACTTTGTAATACAAAAACTAAATAGGAGTTTTGCAACTGGCTTAATAATTTTGCAAACCAGTCATACTCCACATGGTGTGAATGTAAACAGTTCTTGAAAAAGCGGCTCAGGATTAGGGTTTTTATTTTATTTTATTTTTTTTTACCTGATCTGATGATTCCCTTGATCTTTTATTTCATTCAGACACACGTTGTTTTCTTTTTAATGTTTATCGCACACATGATGGTACTAGTTACTAGTAAGAAGGCCTGATGGACACTCTTGATAAAACTTGTTTTTACAGCTTTGTCAGAAGGAAAAATAAATGATTTGCACACACTGGAGGGCATTTAGAGCATGTCTCTGTCCAGTCATCAGAACCATGCCTCAACTCCATCTTTTGTAATTTCTTCTTGTTTTTATGTCGGGTGCACTGTAAACAGCCTGCTTTTATTTCTGTTTTCTAGCTGTGTGTGGAAGCAGTTCATACAAATCATGTCTATTAAAGCCTTCATTACTTTGACACTTGGGGGGATTTTCTGAAATCAGATAGCTTTTGTTTACCTTTAACCTCTGAAAAAATATAAACATTGTCTCTGTGCCCATGTCTCTTGATCACTCATCTTTGTGTTTACTTTATAAAGTCTGTGTCCAACGGGGATGTGCGACCTATCTAGAGCTCATTTACCTCACTGTAGGATAACGTAATGAAAGAAGTTTATAATCTCACTAAGCTGAAGACGCAATTACACACACTCTCCTCACGCTTATTTGTTTCCTGAGTTTGACACATGCTGGTTACCCAGTAAAGATATTAAATTTATATATATAAAAAAAGGAATTAGTGGAGATTGTTGTCAGATCACATTCTGTAAGTTGTGTTTGGAAGGTTTCTACTTGTAAATCATAAATCTGTGTTTCCCTGGCCCGATGCTGCAGCCTCTGATACCCGTCGGTGTTTTTCTTTCATAGTTATATGCAGGATTTACCACTTTGATTTTGTTTCCACCTCACACTATTTCAGTGTGTTACAGCGTGAATTCCCAAGGGTTCCACTTTAGAAGGCTTAAAAATTCAGCTTGGGATTGTGACTACTGCACACAATTTAACAGAATCCTGCAAATGTATAACCTGTAATAAAAGAAATTCCCACACGCATGATTTCATAATGCTGAGACAACAACAGCCATGTGGCATCACTGCAGACCATTAAGATAGTGTGTTTTCAGTCTGGTTATATAGAGGCGGGCCTCTGCCATTTAATGATACCAATTTGTTTTTGAATGTGTTTTGGACTTTAGGGCTGCACGTCATGTCATAAAGTTACTCTCAGTATGACCCAATATTTGCTGTTAGTCTCTGCATTATCCAGAGAGGGCAACATCTTATAGGGATTTTGTTTGTTTTTTAATGTAGCTGTTAGAAAATTGTTTGTTTTTCATTCATTTGAGTAGAAGTTCAGACATGATTGGATTTGATCTTGTTACAGAAATTTCATAAAGAACAAAAACTTTGCAACTACATTTGGGGTTATAGTCAGATATTTCAGAAATATGTGGCACTTTTGTAACTGGATAAAAGTCTCCACCTTTTACAGGGTAACTGTCTTTCTTTTTTAATTCTTAGTGTAGCAGCAGCAAAAGATAATTCACTAGATAATACTGGAGGCTTGAAGGCAGAAAAATTAAGTTGTTTTTTTTTTCTTTTTGAGCTGCTGTTTGGTTCATATCTTGTTTTAGTGGCTTCAGAACAATTTTTGTGCTTTTAATCTCATTGTTTTTTGTAGCATAGTTCTTCACCACTGAGCAGTTTGAAAAATGCTGAGCAGTTTTTCTGTCCCAAATTAAAATGAAATTGAGTTTAGAAAGCTTCTTGGAGAATGTTTCTTTTTCTTTTTTTTTTTTAAATCACAGTATTACTCTGTAACCCATCAACAGTTTGCTGATCTAAAACATCAAGGTATTTTCACACAGTTGTTGAGGAAAAGTCAATGAATGAGAATTTGAGCAGAAATACTACTAATCTCTTTTCAGTAAATCTTCTCTGTTAGTATTTGATATGTGGACCAATAAGTCAGTGTTGATTACACTTGTTGAGCAGTCCTGCAGATCAGCTGGAAGAGTTGTAGCTAAGTTCTTTTGAAGCGATCATCTCAAATCTGTGGATGGTCTGTGTCTTTCTTACATGAATTACTTGTTTCAGCTAATTGGAGAATATTATTATTATTATTATTATTATTATTATTATTAATTTTCAAATTGGATGTTTGCTTCAACAGATTTTCTCAGTGAGTCTTTTGTCTGTTTTATTTAACACCGTTCTCTTCTAATGTTGTTCTATTGACACTTGTATGAAAATCTTATATCTTAAATTAAATGTATGCAGATGGTTTTAATTGATTTAGAAACTGTTAACTTTCTCAAAAGTTTAGCAGTGACCAGGTGAGATAGGAAAATAACAGAGTACCAGCATGAATGATCTGTGTGGAAATTTGAGCTAGAAAGCTATGAAAGATACTTTAATTACCAACTTCCAAAACTGGCTGAAATTATGGGTCATTATTTTAACGACTGCAGCATGTCTGTGAATACTTGATGAAAGCGTTTCCAGACCACATTGACTTTATAAAATGTTCTTACCACTCATAAAAGTGAAACAGTCTTTTCTTCTTTTTCAATACTTGGATCAAAGTGGGTGTCAAGAATCGTGGCAGACGGTGTAGTAGACCAGAAACAAATGTGTTAACTAGGTGGTTGTTAGACTTTTAAAGGCTTTCTTTAACAAAACTGAAAAGTGGACCTTTGGTTTGCAACATTATCAAAGCATCTAATAACAGTTCTAACAGCTCAGTGATTTCTGAGTTCACATCGATGTTATAACTTTATACCAGGAAAGTTTTAACTAGCGGTGGCCAAGAAACGGCACAGTGGTGTGTCAACAGACTCGCTGGAGGTGTTGACAGACTGCAGGAGTGAGTCTGACTCAGCAGCTTGTGATTTCCAGTTTTAAAACTGTTCCAGGTTGACGGGATGGTGAAGACGGATAGTTTGAGTAAGTGCGGCAGAGATGGATGGACTAACAGATTAAAGTCATCAGCAGATTCTGTTTGCTGTCAGTGGACGTCACCTTTCCTCACCTCCCAGTGTTTGTACATATGTCCAAGCTGATTAATCCTCAAAATGCACTCAGTGTTTAAAAGAATAAGATTAAAAGGAGCACCAAAATAGGATGTGTTTTCAATGAATCTCATAATTAAATTGCTGTTGCATGTTTTAAGTGTTTTGATCTTTCAGTATCTGCTGCAGTTTTATCTCATTACTGAGTTCTTCTTAGTTATCTTATCTGGTTCCTCCAAATCCCTTCGCTCCATCTGTTTCTTTCTCATGTGACCGTCACTGTGTTGTTTGGGGCTAAATCAAACACAAATCCAGCTCATTTGGCAGATTTATGTGTTTTCATTGATAACATATTGTGCAGAGCTGATTTACAAATTGGAGACTTTCTCTGTGGTATACATGTGCACGGTGGATTTAATGACTCAGCTGAAGCTTAGCCTCCTAAAAATTATTTCATCTGAATTCCTGGTTGATTGTGACACTTAATCACTTACTGCTTAAGGGGATGCTCATTAATCTGCTTCATTATGGAGAAAATAAAATTAAAATGTTGCAATTAATGGATTTTTTAAAATTTGGTTGTGGAAAAAAATAGGGGAGCACTAAATTACAAAGGGGATATATAAATCACATTATAATTTGCACTTTTAAAACAAAAACCTGTCTAAATATACAAATTAGCAGACTTTTGTTCTATCTGGCCGATTTACAGGAAACTTGGGCCAATGACAGAGCTCTCTGCTGTGAATGATTATAAACCTTAACAAGATTGTTTCATTTAAACTGTGTCTAAGTTTTAGAAGATATATAAACAGCAGGGTTGTTTATACTTGGTCATGAAGCAGAGTTGAAGGAATGGAGGGATACTCAAGTTGGGTGATTAGATGGTGCTAAAAGTTTTGGTTGCTGAAGCAGAGCATATCAGACAGAGGATCCAAGAGATGCCAGTCACAAGCACTACTTTATATTCAAGTGTGTTTGGTAAAACTTTGGTCACTTTTTTCATGAAATTATGAAAAATTTGGTGAGAACAAAGTTACTTTTCAGGGTAATAATCTTGCAACAAATCAAACTTCTCTTTGGCAATATCAGCTTAATGATTTTATCATCGAACAATCAGGATCTCAGTCCAGATTTACTGTTAATTTATTGTGGAAATAAAAATAAATATTAAAAAAAAGTTTCATCCTGCACAGCTGATTATACAAGAAAGTACTGATGATATTGATACCACAAATAGCATAAATATAAACTTAGTAAAAGAGTATGAAATTCTGCCTATGGCATTTGGACCAAAGATCAAAGTGTGGAAAAGGTTGGGAGACCGCTGCACCGGTAGAGTAACATCTTTTGGTGGAAGCAGTGTGATGGTGTGGGGTGGCATCTCCCTCAACGTCATTATTGGAGGCAGTGTCGATGCAGAGCGACATCAAGAGGAGATTCTGCAGCCAGTGGGAATCCCACATCTCCACAGTCTGAGACTGAACTCTGTCCTCCAAGATGACGACGCTCGTCCCCACAGAGCGGGGTTTATCAGAGACTACCTCCAGACTTTGGGAGTGGAGAGGATGAAATGGCCTGCCAGCAGTCCTGACCTCCACCTCATTCAACACTTGTGGGATCAGCTTGGGCATGCTTTTTGTGCCAGAGTGACCAACACAACCACATTGGCTCATTTGTGACAAATACTGGCTGAAGAGTGGAATGACATCCCACAGCACTGACACCAGGCTGGTGACCAGCATGAAGAGAAGGTGCCAGGCTGTTGTTTGTGTTTGGGTCTTCCACATGCTGCTGAGGCTCTAGTTTGTTTAATGGATTAATTGTTAAATTGCCAATATGTGTTGTTTCTTCAAACTTCCATCATCCAAACACTAAGCAAGAGTCGATGGCAAACTTGGAACCCACATACTCAGCTCTGCTCCTCATCCCATGAATGCATGTTCCTTACAAACATGGTGCCATTTAAAATGGAAATAAACAGGTTTCAAGCTGAATTACCATCCTTAAGGAGTATTGATTATCTATTGAATGAATGGAAATGAAGAGGATGGAATGTGGTTCTCTGGGACATTTTTACTGTTAAAAGTTGACTTGTGACCTCATCCTCGAATGCAGACTACACAGTTTAGAAAAGTAAGGATTTCCTGAAGTACAGCAACAACAAAGGTTGCGAATCTTAAATTAATGGGGCCCAGAAGACATGTTTTTTTCCTTAATGCATGGGTTTAAGTCTTTAATTGATGAAATGCTGTTGCACTTCCACTGCCAGGTGTGAGTTTACGTTAGAACGTTTAATAACAATTCTGCCTCAAACGAAGGAGTCGGGGAGGATGCTACTTTTTTCTTTTTTTCGCCACATGTTTTGAAATGTCAGTTATACATAAATAAAATGACTTTGTGGCTCTGCGTTATTAATCATGACGTGTTATAATGTGACAGGGACATGAAGGCATCACCGTAGAGTGCAAACTGAACATGTGCAAGCTTGAAAGTGTGTGACGCCACTTTTTCGTTGTCTCCTATTTGAGGTTTTCTCATCTTACGTTTCTCTAGATTGAGTTAATACAAAAAATCAGTGTTCTCAAAGTGTTTTTGCTGTCAGTTCCCTTTGAAATCTGTTTTTACTGAAAAAGGGGAAGACTACATTAAAAGAAAATGTTAGAGAGTTGACATTTGAGAAAGAAACAGATGAAGATGATGTGGAGACGTTATTGTTGGTGAAGTAAAGGAAATGTGTTGCACCTCCTCAGAGCATGAAGCACCTTGTTCTTCTCTGGATGTGGATTCAAGGTCAAAGTGAATGTAGAAATATGAGTGGTGTGTTAGCTCTAAACATGAAAAAAAAATATGAAGATTGATTATAAGTTTGTTTCACATTTTTTTCCTGTTTAGAGAAGTGAGTCTTCTTAACTTGTCTGTTTCCTGCTGTGATGAAACACAGCAGCCACTTTGCTCCATCAGTGTCTCCTCTCTGTGGGTGCCCTGTGTAACCATTTCTAACTGCCTTCAGACACTCCTGAGAGCTTTAATTGCCTTTTGTATAACCATGTCAGGACTATAATAACCTCATGATTTTTTTCTCTCTTTTTAATTCCATTCAGACATAATCCAACACGATATCATGTTTGCATGCTTGTGGCGTGTGCATGAATGTCATGGACTGTCTGTCACTGACTACATAGGACGGTTGTGGATGACGGTGGCAGACCGAGGAGCTGAAATGTCACTGCTCTGATGAAAGTGCTTCCCTTTGGCAGACTGTGTGTTTGATGTCACCCAGCAAGAGCAAACTGACAGATCTGCATTTGCAATCATGTGAATGAGCTTCTCTGTGTGCATATCGGTGTGCACACTGTTCAAAGGCTATGCTCGCAACACATTGCCTCCTCAGTTCAGATACCACTAACTGGCAAGATGTTGACAAGCTGATATTTACCAAAAAGGTGTTTTTTTTTTTTTCCCCGGTTCCTGTGAAAAACATTTATATACTTGTTAGTTTAACACAACTGTGCAGGTGTAAAAGTAAAGTCTTTATCATATCAGGTGTAAAAATCAGAGAAGTCATCTATGGCAGTAAATATATATAAAAACAATACTATACGAGAGAAGTGTATTTTAACAGTAGGAATGGGACTAGAGGACAAAAACTAAAGGACAAGAGAAAGCAGAGTTTTATAAGTATATTGTTGCAAATGCTTGAAATGACTGATATTTAACATACTACAGACTTAGTTTATTCTGTGTTCAACATAGATGTTGAAAGGAGCTTCTTGATAACGGGAGTATCACTAGCATGATTAACATGCACCGTTTGTGAACCATCATTGCCGGCACCTAATATTTCTCTTCCATCCTGCAAACATAACCTGATTGACATGCTGAATGAGAATGTGCCACATCTCATATATTTCCCTTGAATTTGAAATTGCTGGTCATTTTGGCCTTGTTCAGACTGCCAGCTTGTTTTTTTTTTTTTTTCCTCCTCCCGTTTGTGTATTCCACATTGCCTCTATCTATTTTGGTTTGAACAAAAAACAAGTTTAATAAAACTGGGCTTTTTGAATCCCCTCCTCCCCCCATATGTGGAGGTGGTGGACTGGACAGACAGTAGCACAGTTATTGTTAACAGCACAGAGAAGAATGCGATCACATGACAGTTTTCAGGGGTTCTCCTGTCCAGGACTTTATGTAAAAGCATTTGGCATTGTTACCACAGCGACACATCCAGATAGGGTTGTTGATGTCTGGACACATAAATCTAATCTGTTTCCATGGAAATAGAAGTGTGAACATTCTGTTCTAAAAGTCAAATTTAAGGGGAAGTGTGATTTCAGCAGTATGAGCATATCCTTTGTAACAAGAGAAGTGTCACAGGAGCTGTGTTGTCATGGTAATGTTTCAGCCCACTTGGACCAAACCGGTCCAAGAGCTCTCTGGAGCGAACAACAATTGGGGTGCAAAGAAGTGAAAATTTTTCAATAAATTTCCAGAAACTCTCCATGACCATAAACAGAGGATTATTGAACATCCTGGTCAGCACATAGAGGTTCAGTGCTGGGGAGGATATTATTTTATGCAAATTTTATGTAATAATAGTTAGATATGGACTTAAATGCTTTTACCAATGTCAATATTTTAGGCTATCCTTGTAAGATAAAAGTTATTCAACATTTAATTGAAGCTGTATATTTTTATTAAATCAAATTGTTAAAATATTAATACTGTTAGTCCAGTGATATGTAGTAGGAATTATTTTAGGAATCTATTCAAAATATGCAATAAAAGAAGATGGTTGCATATGTATATGTAGCAGACTTTAGAAACTAAACACTAGTGCTAATAAATAAAAAAAGGGTAATTTCAAGCCCTGAGGAGAGTAAACTAAAAGAGACCATAGTTCTAAAAAAGAAGAATGGATTCATCTGACATTTTGAAAACTCCTGCCATCCAGAAGTGCCTGTTGTTGCATCAGTTTTTTATGTCATCAGAACAATTCGGTGTTGAGTAATGCCTTTATACAACTTCTTGATTTATTAGCAGATGACATGTCACAATGTTAAGCAGGTCAGAATTTTGACTTCGGGATGTTTTAAGTTGCTCCTCTCACTACCTCCTTGCTCCTCATAAGATGGTTAATCTTAGTCAACCAGATGAAGTCAATCATTGCATGTTTTGGGGTTTTTTTTTGTTTGTTTGTTACACAAAATTTCTTTAAATCCTGAGAGATTTTATTTTGTTTTTACAACATTTATGCACTTTTTTGGCCCTGCTACATTTTTCACAGGCATCTAAATGCTAGTTTTACATTCCTGAAATATGTTTCTTGATTTGTTTGACTTGGTTCTTTCTGACTCGATGATCCCACTTGACAGTGACTGATGAGTTGTGCATACATTTGGACTTTTCAGTAAACAAGTTCTCGACAATTTATTCACTTGCATATCAACTTAAGTCTTCACATGTAAATTTGCTTTTTTTTCTTTTTTCCCCCTTGATTGAAGTCTGAATTCACGAATTTATCTATAATGCACATTATAAAGCAATTAAGCAAATTACATTTGAATTAATTCTACATATGCATTTATGTTACACTATAAGAATAATACTAATTACTACTAATAATACTCTTAATTTAAATTCTTTAAGGGTGTTATTGCTCTTGTTTTTTCTTCTTTGAGAACAAAGGTTAGTAGACAGAGTAGTCATTTGAACTTTTAGCTGTTTTCACAATAACAGTCTGAAAATATTGAAAATAAGTGGCATTTTGTATAGCTAGCAGTGCCCAGCAGACAGCTGAGACCTTTTAAACGAAAACTCAGGTTCTCGCTTGTGGCAGGAATCTGAGACACGGCTGCTTTGATGGCTCTTTTAGGTTTTGACAGAGTGTAAGACTCGGATCAGAGCCAAACAGATTATTGCAGCAAATGGTCATGTAGCTCCGGTACATGGGATGTTGTGGTGGGAGTGCAGGCAGCAGGCTGAGAGAAAGTGTGTCATTTTTGCGTCTGCTGCCAGATTTTTGTGAAAGTACGTTGGCGGCTGCAGCTATTACTGGGAGCCTCGGTGACAGATAAGACTGATCATTATAAAGCTATTCTCCTCAGTACGATGAAATAACCCATCTTCGTCACGTCATGATTAATAATGCAGTAGCAAGAGGAGCCACAAGCTCCCATTAGTGCATGTATGCATTGACATGCATGCAAACAAAGATGTGGAAGTTATAATAGCAAATTAATCTGAGGATAATTGCACAAGCTGTTGGGGTCATTAGTAGTCCTCCAGCCTGATTCTTCAATGACTCAGAAAAAATCCCGACTGTGTTATGATAATCTTTGCCTCTCTCAGCATGGCTTGACTTTGGTTTATTGGGTTTTTAATTGGAAGGATATTTGCTGGATCTACATGTGCAGAGACAATTAAAACTGCTCTGTATATTAAATAGAGCAGAATCCAAGAAGCAACTGTAGGGTAACTTGTAAGCTACATTATCAAGTGTGGTAATTGTTAGTTCTTTGTAATATATTTAATGTTCAATTAGTTTTGAAATTATTCATTCTAACAGTTGATTAAGAAAAGTTGAAATCAAAAGATGAATTTATAAAATGATTTTTAGTTGCTGACTCTCAACCTTGGACTTGAGAGTGTATTTAAATATTATAATAAAAAAAAAACAGTCTGTTTTAACAGTAAAACCTCATCTAAATTGCTGGACTAAGCAAGGTCTCAATTATTGTGTTCTCCAGAGTGACTGCTCACTTTATCTGCGTCTTCTGAATACTTGTTTCACAAGTTTGAAATGTACACCAAAAGTTACATTTTGCTTCTGGTGAGACATCAACTTTTCTTCCTCAGATGAACAGCTGAACATGAACATCAAAGGAGGGATGTTATACGGCAATAATGACATGAGGGGTTGAGGGAGCTTCAGGAAGATTTTTGATTGTCACTTCTGATGTCAAAATGTCTTTAAACATTTTATAATTATGAGAATGTCATTGATTAAATCCAGTATTTGTGACCAAATCTTTGCTGGTTGAACCAATACTGAGTCACAAAAGAGCTCTGATGCAGGAGTGCTGACAATTGACATTTTACCCAAGACAAAAAAACGCACTTGTACTGAGACAAAGTTGTATTACAAGACATTCACCTACTCATAAACACATTACTGTTAGTGGATGTTTTGTCAAGACAGCAGATGTGTACGCCTCCATGTGGTCAGAAGTGGTATTGCTACATAGAGTAGCTTTAAATTTGCATTAAAAGTTTAAAATTTTGTGATATTAAGGATAGAACATACGTTTTCTCTGCTCCATGGAGTCACTGCCAACAAAATTTGTTTAAATTTTGTTTCCTGGCAGGCTCCGTGGGCTACTGAGATTTTTTCTAACATTATACATAATGTTATAGAGTTGCTATGAGTGGTTGTTTAGTCAGCAGAGGCTAAAATAATTGGCAAAAAAAAAAAAAAATCTGAAAAGCTGGTAAAATTTACATGTTTAACTCTTTTGATGCAAGTTGAATATTGTTGGCTTTGAACTGTTGAAGACTTCCAAAGATGAAAAGATTGACTGACTTAGTGCCTTGAACAGTAAATATTGAGAATTAGTTTTAATTATACTTCTTTGCAATGACTGAGACTGAGAACAGTCTTTTTCATGTTCTTTACAATGATAATAAAGACAACATCACTTTTTACACACCTTAAACCTAATTACACTGTTTAATAGTCTTAGATAGATTTTCAGTATGAAATGGGAAAGGTTTTAAACAATACAGGATTACATTTTAACATTAATCTTTTAAATATACTTGATCCATGAATATTTGGAAGATCTCATGTAATGTTTGATCTCAGTATAGTATTACAGGTATGGTCTATTTTTAATGTGTATCACAGGCAACATTAATAGCTGACTTCTGTTATTTTACTTCATCTGATGCTGGCAAAGATTCTTTGCCAGCATCAGATGAAGTTAAATTTGGGCTAAATTAAATTATCTGATGTGTTGCACAAGTACCAGGTGTTAGATGTGATTTAATTTTTCTTTTGTTATATTTAGCTTTCACTTTATGCATCAATTTACATGTTCTTAGAGACCAAATAAAATAAGAACATAACTGTATGAAGTAGAAGTAGCACTGTAAAACATCTGCAGTGTGGGACTACATTCGTTTTATGTCTGAGGAAAGTTTGAAATGCCTCCAGCAATGTTGCAAGAATGATTGATATCAAGTTAATAAAACACTGATTGTACATTTTACAGGAAACCAAGAGCAAGAGTGTTAGTAGTAGTAATATCGCTACGTTTTAGTGTACTAGTTGTAGTAATATTTAACAGTATTGATTGAGAAATTATTAAGATTTTTTCAATCTAATCTCATTTTGAGCTGTTTTTGAAAACTTACTACAATTTTGACTCTCTCTCTCTCTCTACACACACACACACACACACACACACATGTATATATATGTGTGTGATACAGATACACACACACACACATATATATACACATATACATATATATGTATGTGTATATATATATATATATATATATATATATATATATATATATATATATATATGTATATATATATATATATATAT
>JAOWBL010010987.1:24335-40156 GCA_028564865.1 Zenarchopterus dispar | reverse complement strand
ATAAAATCAATGCTTTTAAATATTATATAATGAAGAAATGTTGCATGTTTTTCTATGCAAGCTGCTACGATATTTATGCTGCATATATCACTCAAATATTTGCTGTTAATGTGTTGTATTCCTTAAAAATCCTGTCTCTTCCACCATGTCCAACAGCAGTCTATTTATTTAGCTTCTTCATGTTTATCTGAAACACTTCAAATTTCATAATTCACGTTTCACAGTTATTATTTCCTTTGGATGTTAACCAACATCAAGAAATTCCGCGTAATAAACCAAACCAAGAACATGGATCAAAAGTAAATATCCAGAAGGAGTCGCACAAAAAAAAAAAAAAAAAAAGTGCAGAAATCCACCACCCAAAACTGACTATGATTCCTGCTCATATCTGTTGCATCGAGTGAATCTGCATCAGTCACTTTCATCCTTGACAAGACTGTGCACGTGCATACCTGATAGTCTTCCCCTCTCTCAGATCGTACAGGGAGAAGAAGATGTCCGTGTCCTCTCCGATGCTGTTGTAGGTGAAGCTCTTCAGGTTGACCAGTAGGTGGTGTGGTACCGGAACCCTGCAGGGCTCCCCGTGTCGCTGGCGGCTGTTCTCGCCCTGAAAACCCACAACCACATACCTGATTGGTAAATTTACACACAATTATTCATTTTCACACTTGTTTGCTGATGACACACCGCTGTCTAAAGATGGCGGTCATAGACTAAACGAAGGTTCCAGGACATCCTTGGCACCAAATCTCCTTACGCTTCTAGTAAACCACCCACAAGTTTCAGAAATGCCACTGGTGAAAGTGTCTACTGTGATATGTGCTTTTCTTGTTTGGTGTGTTTAATTATTTACAACTGAAGTGTGTTGTGTGCAAGAGCAACAAGGCTCTACAAGTAGCTACCGCCCCATTCTCCAGTTTAATCAATTTTTCAGTATGTTTTAAATACTTACAGCCAGCAAAAGCTTAAAAATGAAAACCAACTCTCGCCGGTGAACCGCCTGAACAGAGATCCCAAACTTCCCCCTCCCCAGCCGCCCCGGCGCTACCAAAGTTCTGGGCTTTAAGACCCGCTGAGTTAGAAGAATCTGTGTTGAAGGTTCATGGTGGCGTGCAAATATCTGCTTGTCAGAAAAAATGCATCCAGCAAACATTCGTGTGAAGTAAGAGTACTGGAAACTGGACATGGGAACGGACAGAACAATAAAAACACAACTAAACAGTGACAGTACCTGAGTTGTGCTCTGCTGGACACTGTGTCTACTTGACAGATGCTGTAAAAGACAGAAGCACAGGAAATGTCAGATAAAGTCTTAGTAATGTCATCCTTTCCTCCATCATGTCTCCTGCACTTGTTTCCTCTCCTTACTTCCTCCCTACCTGTCCTTAGTTGCTCTCCTTTTACTTTTTTATTTCCTTTCTCTGTTTTGTTGATTTTTCCCCAGTTTTCTCTTCCTTCTTTCCTTCCTCAACCTTCTTTCTCTAACTCCCCCCTCTCTCTCTCTCTCGATTGCTCTTCTCCTTCCTTCTCCTCAGCATTTACCCCTTCCTCCCTTACTTCCTCTCCTCATCACTGAGGAGTTTCATCTTCTTGTTTCCACTCATTTTACTCGTTCACCCGACACCATTCTCTTCAATTTCTTCCTCAAAACATGAAACTACTTCAAACGCCCAAGGGACTCATTACTCCGACTTGTCTCTCTAATTTCTCGACTGGCTGCATGAGCAGAGAGGCAGCAAGAAGTCAAAAGCTGTTTGATGAATTGAAGTAATGACTGTCAACGGAAGACATCTGCGAAAAATCCAAATAAATAACTCGTCTTCATGAACCTAAACACCGCCACACACACATAGTGTTTCAGTGTTGATTGCACGTTCTCGAATGCACTAAAATACAAGCAGAGAAGAATATTTCAGTCTAACATGTGAAATTTGCAACAATATTAAATGTTTTTACTTCTGGTTTAAATACTGTGTAGCTGATTTTGCATCTATAAAATAGTTGACATCCGCCTCTGTGGATCCGGTTTTACATTGATTAATTTCTGACATTACTACTTTGGCAAGTTTCTGTTTACTGATTATGTATTTTAGTTTTATGCTTAAAATCAGCCTGCCTGACAGTAAAGTTTATTTTCCCTCATCTTCTGGTTTCTTCATGTATGTTGTTTCAAATTTAATGAATGAAAAATATTTCAAATGAAAACTGTCGTTTACAAAACTGAAAGAAGCCATTAACAACCAAAATGTGTTTAACTTTGCCAACGTTAGTTTCCAACTACCTATATTAGGTATCACTTTTAACTTTTTTTTCTTGGTTTGTTTCTATGAAGAAAACATTTTGGTTTAGATGCATTTTTTTTCTTGGACACTGAACGCTTAGTTGAGTTTTTTTTGTATTCCGTATATGTTCATTCTTCCCCGGTTTCCAACAAACCGTTAATAAACGTAACAGTTTTATTGCTCTTTCCTCCCCTCTCTCTCATCCCGTCTCCAGATCCGTCTCCAGGCAACAGAAGAAAAGGGACTCTCTACAACAGCGGCGTTTGAAACGTGCAGCTCAGCTAGTTAAAGCAGGACAGACGGACGAAGACGTCTCACACCGCAGCAACTCGCACCAAGGTTAATTAACTTCACTTTGTTCTGCTTTTAATGAAATATTCATTGAAACAGCTATGAAAATGGTTGCTGCTTCATCCTTATTTTAAAAAATGTAGAAATATGTATTGATAGAGATTAAAAAACCCACTTTTGGTAAGAATATTTATTTTGAAACTTCAAAAATCCACGATTGTTTACTTTTCAAGAATTTGCTTCTAGTAAATAATACATTCAAAATATTTGAGTGCTTTTCACAAATTAAAGTAGATGTAAAGCACACCTCTAAAATCTTTTCCTACATATTGACTCCATTCAGCTTTTACTGAAGTAATTAGTGCAAGTGAACACTCATTTTCTCTTTTATGTCCTGTAAAAGTAGATGCAGTGTAATAAAGTGGTTTACAGTTCGAAAAAAAGTCAAGGGGAATCAACATTTCACATGTGAATAAGAATATAATGAACACTCTATTTTACTGTTTCTGGGATAAAAAAAATAAGGTGCTTGATGGTTGAGAGCCTGCGGGTTGTTTTCAGAGAAAAGATGAAAAGGGAAAAAAATAAGGAGAAAGGAGAGGATGGCAGCAGGAGATGGATTCAAAGCGCACTCCTGGCATCAAAACAAACCAACAGGTGGCCGATTCACATCATCAGCAGAGAAAATGGACATTTGCTCAGTTATATGTCCAAGAAAAACTTCATTTTTAAAATCATCCAATGAACACTGCGCTTAGGAGCCAAGGACAGAAGAGTTTCTGAAATGACATTTCTGTGAACTATATGGGGAAAAAAGAGGTCAATGAGGATGTGACTGAGGACAACTCCGTGGTCGCTTCGTTAACTACCAAGATTTTGGTTTGTAAAGCTCATCTTGCTCCCTGATTTTAAATCTAAAGCTGGTTTCAAACTTTACCTCCAAGTTACTGTCAAATCCAGCCTGCAACCACAGGAGCGCTCAGCTGTTAAACCCAGGAAGTGGAAGAAAATGGGACTTCCAAGGTTGGAAATGGAAATAAAACATTAACTTTAATTTACTTTTTTATAACTGCATTCACATTCAGTAGCACTAAACTGTAATTATTACTGCCAAATGTGGTTAAAATAATCAAAATATTCAGCAATATCCTGCTAAATCTACTTAAAATTAGTTTAAAAATACATCCCTGAAATCTGCAAGTGACTTAAAGCTAAAATAACTCCAACTCAAAGATTTCTTGTCCCATTTTGCTGAAAGAAAAAAAAAAACTTCCTTCTAGTGCATTAATATACAAATAATAATGAGATGAGCCACAGAACATAATAAATGTTTAATTCATGTCGGTGGCCTTTTGTCCCAGCTCACATGACGTGCAAGCGAGATACTGTTGAAAACTTTGTTTGACTTATTGTCTCAAAAAGTGCCTCTGTGTGCATTTGTGACATTTTATTTGCCGAAAGTCACTCAGATTGCCCAGAATGAGACATCCATCAGCAAGCTGCTTCAGAGACTATTTATAAAATTATTTATGAGCATCCATTTTGATTAGCTGCTGATGGGGCTCCAGTCGGATCTCCAGCCGATTGCTATTCTAACAAATAAATAATTCAGATGTCCTTGCTCTGCATTTTACTGCAAGTAATGGCTGCAGCAGGAGACACGAGTCCACGAAGGCGAGTCTCTATCAGACTTCACCAGGATACACTGATAAACTGAAAAAAAGCTTTGTTCAAGAAAATCCGAAGACAACTGTAGACTACTTGGTTATTATTAAAAGTTTTTGTCACTAATTTTTTCTTACTCTACTGGAAGAGATTATTTTTCTTCAAAAAAGACAATTTTCACTTGATTTAGAAATTTTACATTTATTTCTAGATTGACTTTTTTTTTACAGCGTCCTTGTTATTCTGAATTGATTTGTATTATAATTTGATTTAACTGTTGTATAACTGTGTTTAGTTATACTGTTTACATTCTTTGTAAAGTGACTTTAAATGACTTTCACTGTGAACTACAGCCATAAAAATACACTGAATTGAATTAAAATAAGTTAAAAACTACCAGTTTGTTCTATAATTGTGCACCACTAGTAGCAGCTTCTCCTGAGACAGATCTTTAAGTCCAAGTAAGACCTGGACTCAGACCCCAAATCCATGAGGGTGGACAACTGTGTCGATGATGCAGGGCGGGAGTGAAATGAAAGGTAAAAGGGATGAATGTAGCACTATTTCTTTCCCTGATTCTGACAGGGAACGTGAAATTTCTGTCAAATAAAACGGAGAAGCCAGGACTGCCGACCAGGATAAGGAGGGAATAGTTTGTGACTTTCTGGAAGCGTTCCAGTGAGATGTGGTCACATGAGGAAATTTAAAACAGCTTTGAGATTATTTGAGCAGACAGAGACTCCATGAGCTACAAACTGGGTTCAGAAGACGTGATTCAGTGTTTCCTCATACATGCACTTGTGATCAGATTACCAAACATGTATGATGAAAACAATTATCAATCAGAACATGGTTTGATATACCTGCGTCAGAAATGTTTCTGTATTCGTTAGCCACCTGCTTGTTTTCTGTCTTTGTGGAGACTTTAAGTCCAGTGGTCTAATTCTTTTTCTGACAAAGCTGTAAGATTATTCTCATCAGGAGAAAGCAACTAATTATAATTAACTGTTTCACCCCAAATGGCCTCATTTCTGCTGTTTTACCCCGACTGCTTGTGTTGTTGTAAATCCAGTGAAACATCACAGACTTGAACTGTTAAATATTCTTCTTACCATCTTGTAAAGGTCTGACACGCTTATCTGGTCCTCATCGACCATCTCAAACTCCTTCCTCGGTACCAAATCCAGACCCAGGTGTCTGAGAGAGGGACAGGAAGAAGAAAAGATGACAGGAAGAGATCTTTCACGGGTTTATAAACAAAACACTGCAGATATGATCGGGCCGGACAAACTTAAAACGTTTCCTAAACCACACAAACAGGAAGTCATTTCTGTCGCTGATACACCTGCTTGGAAATGGGCGCAATAGTTTATTCGTCTGTGAAAGAATAAAAAGTCAGGATTCAAATAAAGATAAACAGATTGTTTGAAACAAAATCCCCACAAAAAGGAGGATATGTAAAACATTTAACTTCTGTCATATAAGGTGTACTAATGCAGCAAATGTTTAGTGCTTGTTAAAAAGCAGTTTCTTATCTGCAGATTTTAATTATGCCCATTCAATGTCCACTTCAACTGACTAATAAAACTACTTAAGAGCATTTTTATTTTCAATTCTGAAAACACTTTGAGTCTACTTCAAGGATTACAAAACAGCACAAAACCAAAAGGTGACCATAAAATATTATTTCCTGCTCCAAACTTCACGGGAGGCCTTTCAGAGAGGTTCACCTGACTTTTATCCCGCTATGTAAACGTTCAGCTAAATGAACGTCCGTCCTGTGATTTGCAGCAGCTGTCCGGCCGGCTGCTGTTTTGTTTCTGACCTGTAAATTCTCTCACTGCTGTTGACTGCATTAACATGAATCTGCCTGATGAAAAGCTCCTCGTTCTGAGGCCTAAATCGACCGTGTCCCTCACTGAGATCTGTTGTTTAAAAGCTTGTTTAATCAGAACTTCTATCAGACCAACTATATACTTGGTCAGATAGAAGTACATACTTGCTCTAATAGAAACAAATTAAACAAGCTTTTGGTAAGATGATTGTGACCTTGAATGGCTCAGATGGTCTGCTTGAAGATAATTTGGGAGGAGAGTCATCATTTTAGATAACACTGAGTGTATTTTAAAGCAAACTTTTATAACTCCTTCTACCATCATGGAAAAGAGAGGAAAGGAATTGTGTACCTTCTTATGTCTGATTCAGTCTGGTTAAAGTCTCCAAGGCCTGAGAGCCCCACATTAATTCATAAGATAATACACAAGTTTTAACAGCAAAGGTTCACACAGTGGACATACTGCTCAGGGATGAGATGTTTTATGTGTTTCAGAGATGATTCGAAATGTGCAAATAAACCCCAAAAAGTCACAGAAGACCTTTTAAAGGTCTTGGCTGAAACTGGGAGGAGTCTCATCATCCACAGGAAAAGACATTCTGTACCGACACGAGCCATTCAGCAGGAGAAACCCACTGCTCCAAAATCACCATTAAAATGTCAGATTACAGTTTCCGGCTGCACAATGGGACAGTGATCTTCATATGTGGGGACATGTCCAGTGGTCTGATGGTTGTAATCACTGTTACCATGTTTGGAAGAAAACGAAGAACCCTTGCAAGAACACAGTCTCTGCTGTGAAGTATAAGGGTGGGAGCATCATGATGTGGGGAGGCTAGGCTGCAGAAGGAAGCAACATCTGAAGACACCAGTCACAAAGTTAAAGCACGGGTTGGTTTTCCAAATGGATAATGACCCCAAGCAACCCTTCAAAATACCTCCAAGGGGATTTAAGGACAAAAGAGTGAAGACCAGCGGTCCAAAAATTCCAGTAAGATGTTTTTAGAAGCTTTTAGAGGGCTATAGTGAAAGTTTTAGATGAAGAAAGTCATAAAAAGAAAAATCTCTCTCAATATTCTGACATTTTACAAATAAAAGCACTTTTGAGAATTCTAATGATGTATGTTTTTTTTCTAAAATGCATGTAAAATTCTCACTGAGACCACAAAATAAATAAGAAGCTCTTTATAAACTTTTGATTAGGTGAATTAAAAAAAAAAACATTTTAAAGCACTAGCCAGAACAACACGGTTAACATAAGGCATCGCAGACAGTAATAACAGAGCATTTGAGGATTCTTGCACATCATGCCTATGTTTTGTTTTTTGTTTTTTTTTTTTTACATGTAATGTTTTAATATACTGTGTGTTTATAAGCTTGCTATCTCAGTCATGGCTCTATTTAGAAGAGATTATGTGCCCTGACTGTGGTCTTAACGTTAAAATAAACATCACCTTGTGCTCTGCCTCTTTTCCTCTGACAGAGCAGCAGAGCTTCTGCTAACTTATGAAACAGCCTCTGGTCGCCCACCTCTTATTTCTTTACCATTAAGCACTCAGTCTCGAGGCAAAGGGCAGCTTTTCTCCATTTCATCCGATCCCACAGCCTCTCAGAAAGCTTCCACGGGTCCTTTCAGCCACTGTTCAGCATCATCCACCAGCCCTGAATCACATATCTATTTTGCCGTATGTAGGTGTCAGAGGAGCTGATGGCGTTAGATCTCTAAAGTAGCACTCAGAAAAGTTGAAAATTACAACTCTACTCTTCCATGAAAGCTCCTCTTTGATGTGCCTGAACCCAGTTCATGAATGTCAGTGTGCACAAAGATGCGTTTTGACATGAAGTGTTTTTTTCTTACTCATTGCCCCAGTCGAGTCTGACGGTTATGTGTCGCTTGACGTCTCGGCTCTGGTCTTGTGTCAGGTGACCGGACAGCAGCTGCCTCCTCAGGTCGATCAGCTCCATCATCACGTGGCGGACCTTGTAGAACAGATCCACCTTGTGTTTCTGGGGAAGAGAAAGCGGGACACATTCTGCTTTAACCCACCATCCAGAAATTCAGCGTCACATTGTTCCATTTGTGCAAAAGCCGAGTAAACGATCCTGTTTTGGCAGCGGAGAGGAAACCAGAAGGCCGTCTGTGTAGCTACTTTCAAAGGCACCGAAACAACTCATGCTGGAAAACAGTTAAGGTGAATCAGGTTGTAGAGTTACCAGCTTTTTGATTCACAATTACCTTCACCGGGGGTGTTAGAACGCACTTGAAAATCATTTTGAAGAGATCACAGCTTATTTTGGAGTTTCAGGCAACCAACATGAGGTGTGGAAAGAGATGAGAAAGAATGAGATTGTAGATACAAGCAGCCAAAATGGGATTTCTTTGAAGGGGGGAGACTTTGCTCAGCCTTTGGGATAAGGTGAGAAATTCAATCATCTGCGAGAGCCTCAAAGTAGATTCGCTGCTCCTCCGACATCAAAAAGAGCCAGCTGAAGGTATCTGGAGGGAACTCTGGCCAGGGGTTCCTCTGTTTCCCCCCAGAAGAGCTGCAGAACGTGGCTGTGGAGAGGGAAGTGCTCAGGAAGCTGTCCTCTAAAACTGATCCCAGACATGCAGCAAAAAAGAAAAAAAAAAAGACTGGATGGATGCACGAGTCACAAGAAAGTCTTTCATCAAATTCAGTCATGAAAACAACTCCCACTGCTTTTATCTTAGCCCTTACAAACACCAGGTGTTCTGTCTTTCTTTCCTGTAGTTGCAATTTGGAAATCCAATCTTAGCTCTGTGAGATTTGTTCTAAGAACTTAATAATAAACCAAATATGACATGTGTTTTGAAGAGTATTAGTTCCAACCACCACGTTTTCTGTGATGATGTAAAAAATCTCGTTGTATAAATCTGAGATATTCAAAGTAATATTGTACAGCGCTGACACTGACTTGCTCAGGTCTCAGAAGAACAAGCCCGACTCCGCAGGCATCAATAGTTTATTGAAAATAAGAAGACAGGCAGACAGCGGTATAAAAGACGTGAGCTAATGCACCGTACGTGTTCACAGACGCCGCCGCTCGCAACGAGGAGCAGATTTCCCTCTATAGCTGCTTCTATTATTAGATGTCTAAATTACCTTCCTGCCTTCAGCAGAACAGCGAGATTAAAAGTCCTTTCAGCTCTTGGTGGGACAGCTGGACAGCCAGAAGAGAGGCTGGTCCTCAGGGCACACACACACACACTCTTACTATATACACACTCACTCACACACACACACTTCCATTGTCACTGAAAATGCAAATGTAGTACATTTACTTATGTCTAGTTGTAACCATGCAGCTATGCTGATCATATGAGTTCATAAGTGTGTCTGTATATACCAACTGCAGCTCCAAACTGGACATGCACATATGTGCATGCACAATTTCTGAGATGTAAACAACATATGTAGATGTCAGGATGTAAACCCAGAGAGGGAAAAGAAAAGAGCAGTGAGTCATAATCTCCCCATCTTTCCCATTCAGCCTCTCTCTATGTTGGGTAGCATCAATATACAGAGAGGCTCTGCTCACTGGAACTGTTACATAACCGTGTTTAGTGGAGGTGGACTTCCTTTGGTAACCTGAACCTTGGATGAATGGCAACATTAAAGTTGGGTGAACACAGCTGCAGCAGCTCGGCCATCAACTGGGAAGTTTCTCTGCTGCTCTGCCTGTGCACGCTGGTGCAGGTGAGAGCCGGAGAGGAGATGGAGAAACATGCAGGACAGACTGAGTCGTCTTGGTCTTTTAAGATACTAACAAAACTGTGGATGATGGTGTTTGGAAGTGCAAAGAAGCACCATGTGGGTGTAACGGGTTGGCCATAGTTTCCGTTTTAACTGCTCTCCCTGCTGTTTTTTCCTCAAAGTTGTATGTGGCTCCCGGTGAAGTGGTTGAAGAATAAGTTACAGAGTCTAATGTTTGAGAAATGGAGCAGAAGGCTGTACTTCAGAGCGCTTCAGGAAAACAACGAGGTGGCAGAAAAATGTTCATTTTTTAATTGTTGAATCAAAATTTGGGATTCAGCTGCAGTTTTGTGATTCTGGCTGAATCACAAAGGAACTTCAATAAAATCCCTAACACAACAATTAAGGAAAAGAAAGAAATAGACTTTTTTTCCAAGTGGAAAAGCTGAAATGACAGATCACACTTTAATTACTATGTGTGTATTTATGGACGGAGACGGTCCAGGAGCAAAATACCAAAAAAAAAAAAAAAAAAAAAGTTGAGGAAAGTGGTCAATACTGTGCAGCAGGCAGCATATTAGACAAAAACATGGGAGGGATGGGAAAAAGTGAAAATAAATTATCTAGAAAAAGGCAAAGGTTCAAAATGTTAATAGATCCTTTAAGGTAACTAGCAGAAGCGATTGTTTATCTCAGAAACAACAAAGGGGCTGACTGAAGGAGGTGTAGAGGAATACTGGCGGGAAAATAAACAAGGGGTGGAAGGAAAACCGAGGAACAGATTTCAAATCAAAACAAAGACAGACTCAAAGGATTTACGAAGATTTAAACCCTTGAACTGAAGAAAGGAGCATCCTTCTTCTGACTGAGTAAACATATCCCACAACATGATAGAAGGCTGATCTGGAACATCTGGATGAAGTTTAGCGTAAGAAGATTCTCAAGTGTTCTCGTACCAACGCTGACACGGACATTCATGAGCGTTGTGAATCATTTACACTTTAATTTTATTTAAGAAAGCTAACTTGAAAAACAGAAAAAGAAATATCCCATCGTGCTGAGATTCCAAATGGAGAAAGTAAACAAAAGGACAGATTTTATATCCACTTACAGATGTAATAAAGCAATACGATTCCCTCTGCAAACAAGTTTCTTGCAAAAGAGTCTTTTCTTTTTTTGAGTTTAAAAAAAAGGAAAATATAACACACTTAAATAATGTCTGGATTTTTCCAAATTCATTTCCTGTTGTTCGAGGTGTTTATCAACTATCACAACAACAGCAGCCTAAAAATAAGACAAAAGCCGTGTCCTACTTCACAGAAGACAAAGGCCAAACACTTCACTAAGGCTGCCCACTTCTGAAAACTCATCCACATCCAGTCTTAAGTCCTCTCTCAAGCTGGGAATGATGCATCAAGACTCTTTGTGCCTCAGCATTTCCCAAGATGCACTGCATGACAGAAATGACAACAGCTGTAAGAAATAAACTCTGAAAATAAGTTTCCCTGCTGTGAATTATGCTTTTAAATGCAAATATCTGACTTTAGCTCCATCAAACAGATAGAAATTTAAATGTTAAAAGACCAAGGGCACTTAAGATCCAAAAGTTTACGCTGCAAATACTTTAATTATTCAGGTGGGAAAAAAATCAGGTTAAAAATGTGATGTTGTTGGTCTGATCTTCTGCACTTTTCTGCAGCTCGGTGGCTTTCATACTGGTGAGTGAGGAATTTAAAGCCTTTACTTCCAAACCTCTCAAAGTAAAGAGGTTCAAAAGTTTAGTTATATCTAGTAAGATTTTTGTGGTTATTTTAAAATGTATAATTTATACTGTGTGTTTTCTTTCAGTCTCATATCACTTTAGCGCCTTAGCGCAAACATTGGGATCTATTACATTGTTAATGCCCCCCACACCCACCCCAGGGACATTTATTATGCAGAGGCATTGTGGTTTAGTTGTTGGCACTGTTGCTTAATAGCAGGAGGGTTCCTGGTTTGAACCCCTGCAGGAGCCTGTGTGAAGTTTGCATGTCCCCCCATACTTGTGGGTTTTTTCCAGATACACCAGGTTCCTCCCACAGTCCAGAAACAAGGATGCCTGAATCTAAATTAAGTGTGTATGTGTGTGGTTGTTTGTCCATATGTGGTGTCCTGTGATGGGCTGGTGACCTGTGCCAGGTGTAACCCTGCTCCTCACCTGAAGACAGTCGGGATAGACCCAAGCAGATCCCCGGGAACCTGAACAGTACTCATCAGCTACCAATAATACATGGATGGGTGTTTGTTTAAAAGTCTGTTGTGTGAAACAAAACTTACTGAAGGATTTAATTCTGATTCAAGCAGCAGATTATGAGATTCATAAGACCGATGGAGAAATTATAAATTATCCACAGGAACAAACTCCAAACATTTGAATCCTCCGAAGGATGCAGCTCCTGAAATGGAACATAGCTAATTTCTCCCGTGGGAAGCCCTCGTCACAGAGCTGGCATTAATTTCTCTGTAAAGTTTGGGAACTCTGTCACATTGTCCCAACAGAGCTGGCTGATTAGCATAATTTTAGCCCTCAGTATAGCAAGGACTCAAGATTAAAAACAAAAAACAAAAAACAAAACAAAACAAAAAAACCCGGCAACTTTCAGCCAAAGAGTGCCATATTTCCACAGGACTTTCAGCTGTTGCTTAGCAACAGGAGCTACATTTGTTTTTAAGGAGGTGCCCAGTGGATATACAAGAGGAGCTATTTGATGGATTACATGTGAGAACCAAAGTTAGACTGTACAGAGCAGTTTGAAGGTTATAAAACATTACACAGAAAGGATAAAAGCCAGTCAATGTGGACAGACAAAATATAAGACAATCACTAAACAACTTAATCAGGAGGAAAATGTCCATGCCATCCTGAAAAGACATTTATGCCACAAAACCAGCTGAGACCATCCCATAAACATCGACGTCCTGTTTCAGCCCGTGTGTTTGTTTAGTGCTGCAATACGAGTCTTAAACCAAAGACTCACTCGCTGCTCTTCTGCAATAAAGCTCATATGTGGCGATTTATAGCATCACTGCCTATACTTTTCTCCCAAAGGGCCACTTAAGTCAAAGCAGGAGGACAGAAGTCAGTAATTAAACCCTGAGTGCTTTAGCGTCCAGAAACCAGCCAGACAACTCAGTCCAATGAAGGGAACAGAAAAAAAAGCACACAGCTCTTATTTACAGTTGGAGCTTGATGGAAAAGGTTCAAAGTTCACAAAGACATTTAGAGAAGAGACACCAAACATTCACAATCTGTTGAAGGGTTAGACATCAAAATACCGGCTCACACAATCCAAGTCCCCATCTCAAGCAATTTATAGCCAGTCTATAGTATTTTATCATTTCACAAAAGGTGCATATTAATAAAATAGTTAAGTATGGGAATATCAGTCCTTTCAATGGCAACAATAATCATTAGAATGTAATTCCAGTTTAGTACATGACATGAATGCTGTATACAAATATTGAGGACTAAAATTAGGCTGGAGGAATTGCTCGTGGTGGGATCGTCCATCAGACCGGTCGCAATCATGTTGGTGTAAGTTTGTGTACATGCTAACCAGATTAGGAGGAATAGTGATCGTCAAAGTATCCTTTCACCGACCCAGCGATCAATCAGCTGATCAGGAATACTGCTGAAATTCCCAACCAGTCTGTCTCCGATGTCCATAACAGGTACCAGCTCAAACATATTCAAAAATCCTCTGTTATCTGTCTGTTATCAGTGTTAATACGCAGCTCCTTCACTGATCAAAACTATCACAAGTATCAAATAAACATCATAATCAAAAAAGCACGACATTCTTGAGCTTCACAGTGAACAAACTAAAAGCCAAAGATGAAGCAAAGCTTAAAGTTGACATGAATAAGATAAAACCACGAGGGCTGCTTTTGAGGCATGGCCGCCATGAGCCATCTGCACTTCTTTGATTTAACAGCTTGCGCTGCACTAAAATCTCTAAAACCAAGAGTGCAGATTTATTTGGGACATCTGGCCATCTCAGTCAGTGGGTACATGCGCTCGATCTTCCTGCCCTCTCATGAGTTGATCAAGTAGACTCGGTACCAGCTGGCACGTGGAGCAGTGGTGGGTGGGGGGTGGAGGGGAGTCCTCTGAGTGCCCTGAGTGTCCTCCCCACCTTTAACTGCCACTCAAAAACACCCACCGACTGCACAAATTAAGATGAAATGAAAGAGAAAAATAAGAAGCTGATAAAAAATGTTTCCGTTGCAGGTTGGACATCTGTGGCGAGACAACGGACATAACCTCCCTCCCACTGCTTCCCCCCTACCCCACCACCCCACCAAAACTGCCTCTTTCCCCCCAGTTGGAGTGAGTAATCACACCTTACACCACACAGGAACTGATGCACAAACACATTTTTAGCTTTAACAGAAGAATGGAGTTTGGATCCTGCACTAAGAGAGAGAGAGAGAGAAAAAACCTACTTATGTCTCAGCGTCAGATGGTTTAAGAAAATAATAAAATACAAAAAGTACTTTGTGTTCCACCGCTTCATTCACCTTTTGGTTGTTAAAGAATAATAACATGGAAAAACCATTCTTCATTAACATCGAACAGTTGAATATAAACTACATTAGCTGTTTTTTTTTTTTCTTGTTTTGGTTTTTAAAAAGCAGTGATGATGACCAAAGGTGGGTCTCCGGCACCCGGGAGACTGTCACATCCCGGCATTAATATAGAAAAGGATTTATTCATTTCGACCACTTCCTTTTCCACCAGAGACATCCCACTCTATTTTTTACACCTGCTAAAAGACATGTTACGAAGCTTTTGTTGGGAAGTGCCTGGAACCGGATCTCTTCTCTTGTTGGTGTGGAATGAGAAAAAAAAAAAAAAAGCTGTTAAACAGCTCTCGCTTTTGTTAAATAAACAAGAGCGGTTTGGTTGGGAAAAGGTTTTCATTTTACACGTCTGTCATATGACACACACACGCTGAGGTCACGAGGCACCGTGGCAACAAAGCTCAGATGTTAATTAGCACCTTTTACCAATATGGATGCTGAAATGTTGTGACAAACACAGCATGTAATGCCCCATTTTTCTGTATGAACTTACTTAATTTCAAAGTGTATTTGTTACTATAAGTAACATCTTCAACATTATTCATTGATCTACTGATCAAATCCATTGAAACTTGAGCTGTGCCCAAAGTGTAGTTGTTAAATATTAAAAAAAAGATGTATTTACTTTTTTTTTTGTTTGTTTTTGCTATTCACATTCTACTGTAGAAATCAAGGGAATTTAAAAAAGATTGCTAGATCACCGCTGAAGCCTTGTGGAGCTTAATGTTCACGGAGAAAGCAACAGTGATGAAACAAACAAGACTTATGCGGCTGATAAATAAGTTATGATTGCAGTGACATCTCAGATAATTCGCAGGGATGGATGCTTGCTTTCTTTAACTGGCTCCCTAGTTGACAAAGTGCATGTTAATTCATCGGCGCTGCTTCGGTAAATGTAGCACGCTAACTCCCTCTGACAAGCTCAAGTGCAAATTTAATCCAACTTATTTGTGATTACTTTGGGAGGTTACCAGTTCGAGGCCCGCTAATAAGACGCGTCGGCACCTCCCAAATCAGAGGGGACGCTCCCGACACCTTTGATCCATTAGCAAATGTCCTGCATCATCTTTGTGGTTGTCAACGCAGCTGCTGCGTTACAGAAAAACAAAAGTGCTGAGATAAATCACGAGGGGCTCCGAACAAAGAGCCCCTGACTTCCTTTTTCTTCTCCACTGCTCAGCTTTTATTACAACATGCTGCCACTGCTGTCTTAGCACAGATCACAACGAGGGAGGGGCTTCATGTTAAAGCATTAACTACACACCTGTAACAGAAAAAAAAGAATGAAACCTTGAACTTCAGGTTGCTAAAACCAGGAGAGGGAAGAATAAAGGGTAAGATGACCTTGTCAGCTCTTTTCGGGTCCAAAAACGCGTCATTCAGCAATCACATGAGGAAGGTTTTTACAGA
>JAOWBL010010987.1:0-24235 GCA_028564865.1 Zenarchopterus dispar | reverse complement strand
GGTAAGATGACCTTGTCAGCTCTTTTCGGGTCCAAAAACGCGTCATTCAGCAATCACATGAGGAAGGTTTTTACAGACGCACATCAGTGGAGAATTATCCAACTTCCCCATCTTCACCTCCTCCCAACACCACATCATGCTGCGTTTGCTGCATTTTGAAACACAACCTCAAAAGAAGCACACTTCATGCAAGAAGTAGGCGGAGCTGAGTGTTTGACTCCACCCCCTAAAACTGCCATGACCAGAGGTGTAAAGGCATGTTTTAATGGCGTGATTTAGTAATGTAATCCTATGTTATTTAGAAGTAATCATGTTATAGACATTTCATAAAGACCTCATAAAATTGTTTCAAGTTTTGAAAAAAAAGGGCAAACATATATGTGTCCTTTAAAATATAATAAGATGCTTCTGCAATGTACCCAACAAAGTGCTTTGGACAGAAAATTGGAGCCACTCATGTTAGGTACTTGTCATTTTTATTTATTTATTTTTGCTCTTGAGTCACTAAAGAAATTCTTAGAGACAAGGTTTTTCTTCTGAGTGGGTCCATCTTTCACTAATAATCTAGGTAATACAATGCACAACCAAATGCATAAACAATCAGATCCTACTTAGCTGCTATTCTATAAACCCAGAGCTTATGTTACATTTGGCTCTTGTGGGCAACAATCAGCACATCTTTACTAAAGTAAGTACTCAGGCTTCGGAAAAATACCAAATGACATTCACTGACCTGAAAGACACTATTATGGATTCAAACACAATGAGTCAGATTTGCTTATCACATTTTAAAGCCGGATTTTAACAAATGCTTCAGTCTTTGGAAGTAACAAGGATGGATAGGGTGGATCAGAGGGACCGGACATGTTAGATGTTTGGGAGATAAAGTCAGAGAGGCCAGACTGAGATGGTTTGGACATGTACAGAGGAGGGATAGTGAACATTTGGGAAAGGTGGTAACTCTAGAAGAAGACCAAATAGGAGGTATTTGGATGCAGTGAAGGAGGACATGAGGGTGGTTGGTGTGAGAGAAGAGGATGTAGAGGACAGGGTTAGATGGAGACAGATGAGTTGCTGTGGCGACCCCTGAAGAGAGCAGCCAAAAGGAAAAGAAGAGGTATATGAACGGGAAGTACAAGGAAAATATTTTTAAAAAATGGTGTTATTGCTTTGCTCTGTTGTGGGCAACTGTGCTGCCTAACGACACACAAACCTCCAAGGAAGCCACTGAGCTGAAATGTGAGAAAAAGAAATACTAAAACACAGAAACCACTTAAAGGACAATGACTTTTAATACTTGTATTTGTTCTGTTATTTAAACTTCTTATATTAAAGTTGTGAAAAAGAACTCAGTTGTTAAAAGGGTCAAGCACAGTTCATGCATGGACAGTTCTTACAAAAAAACATCTAACTCAGTGAAAAAAAAGACTGTTTTTCCACACATATTTTTCCAACTCTGACATGTCCTTCAAAGTAATGTTAAAATATCATCTCATCCTTGTAAATACACTTGTAAATACACATAAATCATCTCTTCTCTGGAGCCAAGGGTATTGCGACAGACCTTACTGAGCTGCACAAATCTGTAAGAAACACTCAAACAGCTTGTTAATACCTGGTGTTAACAACCTCTGAGAGTGTTGAGGTGAAGACACACCTGATACAACAACTTTCACTTATCTCTATGTTGTGGTCTGATTGATTGCAAAATAAAATGTGAATAAAATTGCACCTCAACAGTTTCATCCAAACGACTGGCTGTAAGGATGTTTTAATGATCACTAGCAGGTTTAGATGTTTTATCAGAAGTAAACATTTAGTACCTGACGCTATCAGAGCTTCTAGTAACTTGAGTAATTTCCTGAGGCAACTTAGGCAAAATAAAAGCAACTTTTCCTCGACTTGAAGTATAAATCCACGAAACTAAGTAAGTCAGCAACAAACACATGCTGCCAAAGAGTTTGGTAGTGGCAGCCACCTCTAGCATGACTCCAGCACTGTGCAGCATGCCATATGTGGGTTGGAGGTGTGTGTGTGTGTGTGTGTGTGTGTGTGTGTGTGCATATGAATAACGTGTTTGCTGCATCCTTCATCCTTGCATGACTTTGCTTGGGCTCTGTCTGGTGACACGCACAGATTCACACATGCCAGCACACACTCTGATGCCAGAAGCAGGATGTGATGGCAGGGATGCCAGCCGGCCTCGCTGCACGCTGTGTGCACATCATGAGGTGGACGCAGCAAGGACACATTCCTCTCTGGCTGTTGCAAGCAGTTATATCACCAACTACCAGCGACAAGTAAGACGCTGCACAGAAAACACGTCTGATGGAAAAGTTATTTTTTTGAAAAGTAGATGTGGCGAGGACTTTATTGATCTCTTAGATCCAGAGAACACATGAAATTAAACAGAACAAGATTCACACACGTCTAAGCAAAGATCCTTTAACTTCGGTGTCTTTTTCAAATTATTCTTAAAGTTATGTTATTAGTGTATGAGGATAAAAAAGTCATCTTTATCCAAAATATGAAGACTACTTGGTTACTTCGCAGATTCTCCTATTTTTGAATGCTCTTTTTAGATTTTTACAATCTCTCAGGCAAAAAATCTCTATCTCTCCCTTTTATATATATATATATATATATATGTATAGATACACATATAGATTCCACTAAACCTTGAACAAAGGCACTCAGAGAGACCAGATAAATTAATTTGTTTTAAAAACAGAATTCTTTTTTTTTAGCGTGAAGCCCCTTATAGTGTAGTGGTAGAATGATCCATTTTTGAAGAATTTATTTATTAATATTTTTTAGCTTTTCACATTTACCACTTAAACTGTTTGGTATATTGCAGTTTGTAAATTTGCATTGAATTAGATGAAGTTCAGATTAAAAAAATGTGCAAAATTTGAAAAGAAATACATTTATGGAGACATATGGAAACAAGAAGTTTTTTTTCTTTATGTTTACAGCTGTAAGTAGGCTCAGACTTAAAAGGACATTAGCGTTCAAACAATTTATGGGTAAAAAGAAAACTGAAATTGGCTCCTTACTGGGAATAAGAAGCTTTCCGGACAATGTCAGACTGGAAATTGTGGAAACTCACCACCTCCTAATAACCTAATACCAACTTTAAAAAATCAGTTTCATAACTGATCCAAACACTAAACAAAGAATTCTCTCACCAGAAAATATGTAATATACATTTGTCTCTAAGTCCAAATTGTAGTAGTTTCTCAGCCTAGTCTATATTCAGTATAATTAGTAACATGTACAAATCTTAAACCAGCGATGTGGCAACATTTTGACCTGACAATATTTATGAATTCCAGTATTAGCTGTTTTCTTTTAAACAACTGGTGACAAAAAAAAAAAAAAACTTGTTAAAACAAAAACATGTTGATTGGGAAAAGTAAGTCACACAAAGGCTCTGTTTACATTCACTCTAATGTAATTTGGTTTATAGTGGTAATTATAGGAATAATAGGAATTATTATAGGATTCATTTGCTCTGATGAATAGTTTCAATTATTATGTGTGTAATAGAGAGAGAGAGAGAGTGAGCGAGAGAGAGAGAGAGAGTGGTGGTGAGAGAGAGAGCAAGCGAGAGAGAGAGAGAGTGGTGGTGAGAGAGAGAGAGAGAGAGCGATAGAGAGAGTGGTGGTGACAGAGAGAGAGAGAGAGAGAGAGAGAGAGAGAGTGGTGGTGAGAGAGCGAGCGAGCGAGAGAGAGAGAGAGCGAGTGAGCGAGCGAGAGAGAGCGTAGTGGTGAGAGAGAGAGAGAGAGCGAGCGAGAGAGCGAGTGAGAGAGAGAGAGAGAGAGAGAGAGAGAGATAGAGAGAGAGGGGTGGTGAGAGAGAGAGAGAGCGAGAGAGAGAGAGAGAGAGAGAGAGAGAGAGAGAGAGAGATAGCGAGAGAGTGGTGGTGAGAGAGAGAGAGTGCGAGCGAGAGAGAGAGTGGTGGTGAGAGAAAGCTGTCTGCGTTGTAAAACGCCTCGAGTGGGTCTTGGACTAGAAAGGTGCCAAATAAACATGTTGTTGTAAAAGCAAAGTGGAAAAGTGACACTAACATAAAAAAAATGTTGTGCAGTCAAATATTTGTGGCCTAAATCAAAAATGTGGAAAACACTGAAAATCCTGACATAAGATGGTGAATGTCCACATTATCCAAATGTAACTTGTGTCTTTCAGGCAAGAAAGTAGTCCTTGTATATTTTTTCAGCCGTTGTAAACATTTTGCGGTGTTTACCGACCTAACTCTACCTTCTGTCCCGAGACGGGTTTGACCCATCATTTGACCCATGGTAAGAGTGGCGGTTTCAGTTTAATTCATTCATATGAACCTTTCCTCCTCTGTGGTCACAAAACACACAAGTCTTGTAAAAAAAAAAAAAAAAAGAAAGAATAAAGGTTTCACACGTCTCTCATGGATGGATCCAGTCAACACAAGCATCCCCCACCGAGAGCAGCGTGGCTGGAAAATTCACACACTATTTCCTGCTTTGCCCCCAGTGGAGAAGAGTGACAATTTCCACAGGCAACAGTAACTTTTGTCACGTTTATTTTTAGAACTAGTCTTTTCCCTGCATTCACACTAAACACAAACACTGACACTGTTTTTTGTTTGTTTTTTTTGTAGAAAAACACAAGGATACCCTATATAATATAAGATAAGATAGCACTTTATTGATCCCACAAGGGGGAATTTTGTGTGTTACCACAGCTCAGTACAAAATATTTCCACCTTTGTTTTCTATAGAAGTAAAGTTGACAGGATTACGACTTCATCCAGTAAAACATGACTTCTGCACTAATGTTACTCAACTATCATCAACTTTGAAGTCAAAGAGACGGTGATTTAATCGACTCTGAGAAGACGTCACTTAAATTCAAGGCTGGTGAGTTTAAGTGATATTAAATCCAAGCCCCACTTTCAGCTGACGTGTTGTTGTAAACGGTTGGGATGAATCTGTGCAGGTTTCCTCTGCAGTCCACACGTTCCCACATGAACTTCACAGCAGGGGACTCTCTGTGTGAGACGCTTTCTCACAACTGGAAGTACTCCAGAGTGGCACCAGGAAAGAGCCCACCGGCAGAGACGCGATGTGGAAAAACTACTCTGTGGAAATCGTCCTCTTTTGTTTTTGTTTATCGCCTGAGTTTGGAAGATTTGGCTTCTTGCGGTTTAATCTGCAACACAGACTTCTCTTTAGCTATTACTGTGTTTAATGTCAGCGGTATTCTGTGTTCATTTACTTTATCAAATTATGAATATCAAAATTTTAAGAACTGTACTGTATTTCTTCGTGAAAAAGATTAAAGACAGTTATTTGCAAATGTCACTTTGATCTAATCAGTTTAGGATGATAATTACACGGTTGTTGTGGATACTCTGAAAGTTGCATTAAAGCCATTTTTAGCTACATATAATCTAGAAATTAAAAAAAGAAAGAAAATAAATCTCAAGAACTTGAGGGAACTTTTAAACAAAGATTAAGTTAACACAGACTAACATAATCTAAGTGACATTAAAAAAGACAAAAGGACGAAACTAATGGACAAAAAAGCTGCTGGGAATATTGTAAAAACTAAAGTTTAGCTGATTTATCAACACGTAGAGGAATAAAAACCACATGTAGAAGCTGTTATAAGCTCCTATTGTGGTGGATAAACAGCAATCAAACACGATGAGAAGATATTAAACACCAACACCGGAACCTATAACATATACAAGTAAAACAAAAGACAAGGAATACGACAAAATAAAAGCTCATGTGTGTGACTTTTTTAAAATCAATTTTTAACAAGTGTGATAAAAGAAAAAGATTTAAAAAATTACCGCATGCCAACAAAGGCTTTGTCACTATGGCAACAGAGAGTGAGTCACCATTTCTAACACATGACAGTGCACTTATTAAAGTCTATAGATTGTTGGCAGACACAGACATGCATGTTTATATATATTTCAAAGTAAAGGTGAACAATTCACACACAGACACACACACAAGCACACACACAGATACACACACCTGGCAGGAGCTCAGTTTTGGAAGAGACAAACTGGACATTAGCGTCAAAATCAGAGACAACAGCAGCTACTTACAGGTGTGATGGAGGGATGAGAAATCCTCCCGTTCTTCTCCTCACCTTCCTCTTTTACTTGGTCTGATACGACCACTGGCAAGCCACTGAGCTAAACAGCAATGCAAACCGGCAGACTGGAGGAAAATCACAGCCTGTCAAACAGTTTGAGACCCACTCACAATGTACTGTAGCAACACAACCCCTCTCTCTCTCTCTCTCTCTCTCTCTCTCTCTCTCTGCTTGTGTGTCTGCACCTCTGCCTTTTTCCTCATCTCTCTCCCCCTCTGACCGACTCCCGATCCCCATCTTTCTCTTTCTCCCCTATAATCTAGCCAGGGGTCAGTCTGCAGCTCAGAGCCCCTCTCCAGCTTTGTGACGTTAGAAAGAATCCACGAAGCTGAGAAAAGAGGCAGCAAGGTGTGTACTCTGAAGACGGTGATGCTCGGCACGCCTGATGATGAAGACATTTGACAGCAGCGCTTATATCCTGAGGCTGCTGCCCACAGTGGGCCGTTGGAGTGAAATGTGTGATATTTGTGTGTTTATGAAAGACAGAAGTAGAAAGACCAAAAAGAAAAAAAAACAGAGGAAGGAGGACGGAGGGATAAAGCGCCAGTTGGTTGATGTGTCAACTCGTGTATCACATCTGGGGGCAAAAAACAAAAATAAAAACAAAAGAACTGTTTAATGACTGAATCTCCAAAACTGTACACACAGACGATGAGCCAACATCGTAGGACAGTTTAGTAGTTTTGACTGACGTCACACAAAGTAGCTTTGAGTGTCCAATTAACTAACCACCAACATTTACTTTTAGGCCTTTATTTATGGTGGCCACATTATGCTGATTTTCAGTCATCTAATTTTATTCTAGAAAAACTTTAAATCTAGAATAACTCCAAAATCCTGTAATTGTTTCAGAATCACATGACTAGACGCCTCCTGAAAACAAAAATCTGGCTCAAATGTTTTTGGATTGGTCGAACTCCCAAAGGTTTGCCAGACAGCGGGACGACTGACCCACGACAGAGGACGACTCCTGTTTCCAGTCGGACAAACATCAATAAGTTATCAATGCAACATTTTCAACAACAGCATCCCAATTCCCCCCATAAATGTCCTAAAGAGCGCAGAAGGAAAGTTATTTCTGGCCACAAACATTACAGCTGGACGTCTTCTGTTCAGTAAACACAGACGTACCTGTGGTTGTGTAACATTATGGATTATGCTGTTTGCACCGGAAAAGAAAAAACAAAAAAAAGCCACAGTGGGCCAACTTTCCCTCACAATCAATACAGATATACTGGATATCTTAGAAATGAAAGGAAAATGCTTTAAAAAGAAGTACTAGCGGATCCAGTAGAATGAAAAACATTCAACTCTGTTCAGGTCTAGATTATAAGTGACATTGTTGCAGTTTTGTATTCTTATTTTTTTTATCTTTTTATTTATTTAAGTGCAGTGCAAAAGTAACACCAAAAGAGCTCCATATCAAGTCATTTCATTTGCAGTGGTGGGTCATTTTTCTCAGCTTAGCAGCCACAAAGAAAATAAAGAATAATAATTTTTGACGTTCCCACACCGAGGACGGCATCCCAGGCTCATTCGTGTCACCCGGACTTTTCACATCAGACACAAAAGTTTCCCAAAGCAATGCAATAATGTACTATAATATCTTTCAAAAGAAATGAAAAGCAAAGAAAAATTAAAAAAAACAACTCAAGAACAGCTAGGAGTCACCCACATGAAGTGCCACATTCATGTTGATGAAATCGTCCACATTCAGAGATTAGAAAACACAGGTAAGTTGTTTTTTGTTGGTTGTGATTTTATAGAAATAAAAATGGAGATACATTAAAAAAATATACAAAATAAAACATCTAATTTAGGTAAAGAATTGTGCTCGAATAGCGGTGCATTTGCAACATTTGTTATTTATTATTTCGCCCACACAGTTACATGGTGATGTGAAAAAATGGCGGCTAAAACACTCCTGAGCCTGGTATTTTAACCCTTCATTAAATAACTCTTTTATCATAACTCTGCTAGTTTGTGCCAGAGTGAAAATTCAGTTTCTGAAAGAAGAGAAGATCAATGGGGATAACAAAGTGTACACAAGTGTGCTGCTGTCTGAAAACAAACAAACAAACAAAAACTTGATGTTGCCGCGTCCACATCATAATACCGAAGATGTTTAAAGCTGAGGTCATTCTGAAATAAAGGGGAAAAGCACTCATTTATAGTTTGATTTCTGACTTTTTTACAACCAAAGTAAAATAAATCTAGGCCCCTTATATGGGTGATAAAGTGTTAACTATAGCAGACGTGGGAAAAAAGATTTAATTTCCAATTTTGATCTCCAGCTGAAAGGAAAAAGAAAGGGAACAATTTGTGTCAAAATGTGATTGATGAGTTCATTCAACACGTGTCATTTAAGTTAATGGGGAATTTATCACTTCCTACAACCCTAAACGCCAGGTAATAAATGTCTGCTGTGGAGTGTGGAAGGAAGCCAGGATACCTGGGAAAAAAAACCCCAAAGGTAGAGGGAAAACTTTTCCTGCTCGGGATTTGAACGAAGGAACCTTGTAGCTGTGAGGCAACACCAGCAACCGACTGAACTCCTGGACTGCATTCAAATAATGATGCGTTTACAGTATCGTTAAAGTAAAACACAGAGCACCAGACAGCGGAGATACTTGCTGATTTCAGCAAGACATACAAGACTTTCATTTCAAAAGGCTTAGTTTTCCACCCTCACTTTTACGTTTTGAGTCCACCCCCATGCCCCCCACTCTCCTCACCCCCTCTAGCCCCCCACCCCCACTTTTATACAGAGAACCATCAGTCAAACTATAAAAAGCCAATAACGTCACTGCAGGGGAAAAAGACGGATCAGATACCAGTGGAGAGTATAATTCACATAAACATGAAGGATAACAGAACAGAGATGCTGGATTCAAAGTTTTGGCTTTGATCAATGAAAAACCATTTGTTAACCTTAAGATGGTGTTTTAAACAGTTTTTAAGTGGAAGTTATGATACAGCTGAGTATAGAGTTTCCATAAAGAAAAATCAAAACCAGTTGTAATAATTTAGCTTGACTTTAAAGGGAAGTATAAAACTGGAACTTTCCTAAACTGAATGACAAAAAGAAAAAAAAAATTTTTTTTAATTTTTCTTAAAAGTTTTAAGTTGTATTTAGTTTTTCAGGTTTCTAGTTTGTGGAGTTAAATGCTGGATTCCTTGCAGCTTTGTATAAAGCAAACTTATTTATAATTTCTTCAGAAGCCTCAAAGTTTTTCAAAATAGGTAACCCAAGTTGATCTCAAGATAGAGAAAATTTTCAATTACATTTTTAAAAAGGTTCAGGAAATATTACAACTACAAATATAACTTATTTTCACTCATTTCTCCATCTCTCCTTCCCTCCCATCCACCTTCAACTGTATCCAGTTGGATGCTACAATTAAACATGAGTCTACAGAAGAACTTCAGTACCAGCGATGTCCACCATCAACTCCAACTCAGTTGTTTGTTGTGTTTCATTCTCTCTCACGTCATCGCCAACAAAGTCAAAAATACCGATATAAATCATTTTAAAGAAGAGGCCAGAGTCGGCAGCGGTTCAGCAGCCCTGGTGTAAAAGATGGATGTTCCGGCATTCTGAGGTGGAATATGGAAAACTGCATCCGTGACCTACATCATGCCCTCGTTTTAAATTTCACTTCTTCAGACACTAAAGGATTTACACGACAGTGAGCAGAGAGCTGAGGATGCTCAGAAATGCAGCGTATGAACTGTAACTCCGTCTCTTACTCAGGCAGCCGCTCGAGGAAAGGATGAGGTCACAAATTTGATAAATGTCAAGAAATATTGACATTTACCCAAAAGGCAAGTAAATTCATTGGGACTTTTTTCAGCCTTAACACTAAATTGGACAATTTGATTAAATAAAAAAAAAGAAATTTAAATAAAACCGACATATTCCTGGCACTCTAAAAGCAGCCAGTAAAAAGCGGATCAAAGCGAACGACTGTAACCAAACTGAGTCCAGAACCTGCTCAGCTACAGACAGAACCAGGATGATAAAAGTCCAGCTCTCACTCCCCTTCTCTCTCTATCCATACACCCATTAAAGCATTTAAGAAAAGCATACCGTTTCCAATAAACGTATGCCTCATTCCACATTTCCTCCAGTTTCCTCTAATTTTCCTCTGGCATAGCTCCAAGGCGTCTCTTCACTTCCTCATCTTTAACACATGGCCTCCCCTCCCTCCCTCTCTCTCTCTCTGGTTTCCCTCATTTCATTTCCAACTCTGGGCTTATTTTGGTCATACAGAAGTAATGAGTAGTATTTTATATTCATATTCAATATTTTTTCCTCATTTCTGCTTACTTACAGGAACTTTTCCTTCCTCTATCTGCACTCTCCTTTTATGTTTCCTTTTCATTTACATTCTTCATATGAATGGATAATATATTTTTTTCTCTGTTTCTCTCATGTCATTGTGCTTAGTTCTTATATGTGTTGTACATGTTTAGTAAAACCAGTTTAGCTTTATATGCTATAACTCATTAATATGTCATTTGCCTCCATTTATCTCCCCTTTTCAAGGAAAGAGTTATTTTTCAAAAGTTGAATTAAAAAAAAAAGAGAGACTGTACTATCTTTTAATAAATTGTGTGCATATCATGTCCTGGATATTTTAATTCTCATATACTTCCTAAGAAATAAAAGAAATATAATACCTTCCAGAAATCGTGTTTTTTCAGATTCAAGACTTAATTTCCCAAAAAAGAAATATTCACCATTAGATGCACATATTTTGAAAATAGCTTTTCTATTTCATTCATTTATTTGTTTTGTTTAGACTACCACACCAGTGGCTGCTATTCTTAGAGATCATTTCTGAGATGATGTATTTCTTTGATTTAAATTGTATTTTATTTGTATGATGTCATGTTATTAATAATATAGTTGTGGTGTATGATTGCAATATAAATAGAAGGTAAAGTGATCATCTGTCACAACTGTCATATTTGCACATGTAACATTACAAGTTATAAAGTTTCAGTGAATTGTCCAGAATTGGCCAAAATCAAATCAATCACATCTGGAAATTTTGAATGCTTTATAAAAAGTCATGTGTTCTCATGAACAACAGATAACTGCACATCCACAACTAAAACTTTGTGTAAACTCTCAGAAACATTCACTACTGTGGGGTAAGTTTTTTTTTATTTTCACCAGAAAGTTCTGACAGTTACCTCGGAGTATCCGACTCTTTAATTTGTCTTCGTACACGCATCCAGCCCTTCTAACTGTAGCGTGATTAGATCTGTATTCCCCAAGTTTATTTAAACTGAGAATCTACTCGGGAAAGGTTGGTGTAATTTCGCAGCATTTGGCTCCACTTGCCTCCAGGGTTTCTCACCTCTTAATAATGTCTGCTCTCACTTCTGCTTTTACTTTCCTTCTGTTAGTCCACAGAGTGGGTTTTCTCCACGCAGCTCTGCTATGATATGTACATATGTGAAAGCAAGTAAAAGTTTAAATAAAAAAGAATCAACCTCGCACCATCTGGGAAAAAGCCTAAGTTGTAGGATCAGCCTCTCTAGAAACTCAGTCACAGAAGCCACGCAGAAAGATCAGCGTTCAGTGACATGATTTTTGGATCTCGAGGGTCAGCAGGAAGAGAGCAGCCACGGAGATTAAAAAAAAAAAAAACTACCAAAATTACATTTACAACAGTTTGAGTTGTTTCAAATTTAGTAGAAAATATTTCCATTTTCACAAAGTAAGTATGCTTGAAAGACTCAATTCTACTGTCCTAAATTAAGACACAAATGTAGAGTTTTCTTAAAATTGAATTTTACATCGACACGTTTCCATGGAAACGGCTAATTTCACTGGTGAATCAACTTCTAGTTGTGACTAAATCTTTCAGCATGAAGAACTTAAAAGGTAAACATTTTACTTTGCTTATGTCTGTATTTCTGTCCATTCCAACAGATTTTTTTCCACCAAATGTACCCATTTGTCTGACTTTATTATGAAACAGCAGTTATTATGTTTAAGATCATATATCCCACGACTGCTGTGGGGTTTCTAATAATTATCCAGTCTGGGCCACTGGTGGGACTAATATCTCTGTCAGTTTGTTATTGATTGCACACAAGTAAAGATATTTATATGGAATTTTATTGATTTATTTATTTAGATGCAGAAGTGTGGCTATGGCACCATAAACTGAGGTACGTACTGAACCATTATTACTCTGATTTACTTATAACATTAAATGTTTGGCTGACATGGTAGCACATTTGAAGAATTAACAGAACTTTGTTTCTCCTGTATTAGGACGGCTTTAATGAGAAAAGCAACACCACAAAAACAGACCCTCTAGAAATAAGGTTCATATTCCTAAAAGTAATCAAATTGTCTTATATTAAGGATAAATATCTCTGGAAGTGGGATAAGAACATTTTTCTTGATTAGAATTCTCAGAACTAGTTGCGGAGTCTAGCCACTAGACAAAAACTAGGACTTATTTTCTTAAAACAAGGCTTTTTCTTTTACTGTCTTACAAATGAGTTTTTGCAGTGAAAACACTTCGACCAGTGAGCAGAACTGGAAATTCCTAGTCTACGTCTGAACGAATTAGACAGGATGAAACAGAAGAAAGCTTAAGGTGGCTGTTTTCAGTGTGGCAGACTACTAAAATTCATTCTTTAACAGCTACGTGGACCAGAGCAGTTATCTTCATAGATTACAGTCTGAACTGAAGCAGCTGAAGGAAAAAATCCCCATTAAACCATCAAACAAGAAACAGAATATCCAACTTTCTCTTTAATCATCAATATTTGAGTTTGGGTTGAGAGCAAAGTGTTTTCACTCCATTCGGATGTCACATTGCAAAGAGCATGGGAAATTATCTACAGCTATTTTCTTTTGATCAATTTTCACTCATGTTTTTTTTTTTTAAAGAAAACTGAGGCATTAAAAGATGACAACTGGGAGCCTTTTTGTTTCAGACTTTCTAATTCGGGATTCTGACAGCTACCAATGAAATGTTCTTTCTTTCTCATTATAGTCGGTCCTTCTTTCTGTCTGTCTTGACCAGTTTTATTAAAATTGTGTTGAAGTTTTGAAAAGGAAATTTGTCTCAAAATAACCACTGATCCTTTCTTTCTCGTTTACATTTTTTCTAAATTAGCTCCGTCAGTCCCTTTTCACTCTTTAATCCATCTCAACATGCCTCCATACCCTTTCAGAGATCCCTACTGTTGTAACTTATTGCTTTCTATTATTATACAATCACAATTATTCGTTTATCTTAAAGTATAAAGCTCCCTTTTCTTTTCTTTTTTTAACAAAAGCTTCACATATTCACAGATTATCTGTCGTCCTGGCTCCGCGTCGTAACATTGACCAGTCTGACCGGTCCGAGTATGGGTGAAGAACATCAGAAGGTGTCCTGGAGCTTCTGGTTCCAGAAGAAACTGGTTGTTCTGGATTCTCTGAATTAGACTTGTTTCCCGCAGATGTCATCAGAGACCACGAGTACACGGGCTGAAGTCTGGGTGAACACCTCTGAGACCCTCCGAAGCAATTTTTTTGGAGGGTTCACTCTTGTTCTGGTGGAGAAGGCTGCCACTTTTGGACTGATGTTCTTCTGTGGGGAGGGGGTTAGGGGGGGTGGGGGGGTATCTGCTCTACGAGAAATGTTTAGACAGCTCACAGGTTGAAATGCAACAGCCAAGTGAACAGCAGGATGCGGAATGATCGACATAATTGATTTACATCTTTTATGAAGATTTATCAACTAAGGATTTTATAAATTTTGTTTTTAATGCATCAATGTGCTGTGTAAATGCCACAAACAAACATGAATGTGCTTTCATTGCTGTAATAAACTACAGGAAGTGTAGGGGGTGGTATATTTGACATTTTCATCTATGGCTGTATGTAGCTCATAAAAGAAGAGCAACATCTAAGCGCAACAAGAGAAATGGGTGGGTGGGAAACGGGGATTAAATGAGGAGGGTCACCACACAGCAAATGTCCTGCAGCTTTCCATAAGTTTGTGTGACATTCCCAGAGGGAGTGCAGCACCCCGACTACGTCAGCCAGCTACGCCCAATAACGGGCGAGTCGCCTGTGTGAGCAGTGATAAGCGGCTGTCATTTCTCGATGAAGTCTCTGGAGGCCATGACAGAAACTAGTCAACTCATCAAAGGGAGAAAAGATCAGACAGGGTAGTTGAAAATCAAAATAACTGAATGTTTTATTATGTTAAAAAACCTTTATAGTCAGTTAATTTCACACAGTGATTCATTAATGTCAGATTTTTATATAAAAAATCGAATGCTGTGCCATGACGAGGGTGGTCGGGTGGAGTTTCCATTTAAGTTCTGGGCGGTCTGATGGTGGACACAGTTTAAAATAATTAGGATAACTTAATCTCTTATTAATGTAGTTATTGGTAACTTGCACTAGTTATTGTTGCTGGTAAAGGTTTTTCCATTTCTAGTGGTTTTTGTGTAGGTGGAGATGACAATAATGCATGACAAGTAAAAAGTACATGTGTAATTAGAAATATTCCTACAAGTTGCATCAAATTCAGTAACCACATGGTTTCTGTGTAATGAGGTATGTAAACAAACTAAAGACATCCTCTCAGTGTAATTGTTGAAGACTTTGTTTGTATTTGTGTCTGACTTCTACAACCAGCTGCTGTGGAAGATCACAACATTTAGAGCTCATTTAAAATGATTTAGAAGCAGAAAGATAAAGAGACGGTGCGTTGTTTGAGAAGGTGTGTTAGCAGATGCGTTACCGTTGAAACGATACCGTTACTTGTTGTGAATGTGGGTTTTGGAGACGCAGCTGCTCTCTTCTCTGAATGGAACCGGGTTCCATCAAATATTTCACCAGTTTGGGGCCGTTCTGGCCTACTTTTACCTCTGAACACGCAGCCGTCAACTCTCCAGGATTTATTGTCTCTCTCCTGTCACTCCTCCTCAATCTTTTCTTCATCCCATCTTGGCGTTCGAGCACACAGACATCCACGCAGTCTTGTCTGTGCAACTTCACGGCTTCCTTCTGGATTTCTCCCCCTCTCCCTCCGCCATTGTTCGGTTGTCACGGTTCCCCCTCCTCTCCCTTTCTTGTTCGCACGTCTACCCAACCTACACACATGCAGAACTACGCATCTCTTCCTCTGACATGAGAATGAGAGGTGGCAGAGAGGGAAAAATGAGGTGAGCGAAAATAAACGAGGAGATGAAAGGAAGAGACGTGGCTTAATTAAGGGGGCGTGGGGGGGACAGGTGTTAAAGGTGGACAGTTAAGAGTGGACACGCAAAATGAAACGGTTTAGTTTAATTAACCTTGCTGGGATAAATGAAAAGCAAACATCTACAGAAACAGTTTTAGCTGTGTAAGCCTGTTCAGTGATTTGAGTTTAATGTCGACTAACATGACACCTTTAACACGTCTCAGTGCATGTCAACATCTGCTGATTAACCATTAACCCTGAAAGCATTTAGTCTGATGGGATTCCTGCTCCGATGGCCAAAGGTGAACAAGCCATCAACAGTTGCTTCAGAGACTTTTCAAAAAACAAAAAAAATGATATTCAGTACAAGCTATGTTTCACTTTTGGTTGTATTACTTGATATACAGTAATTATTTGCAAAGTTCACCTGTTTGTCCACCGGATCAAGGTTTTGTCTTGTCCCAGATTCTGGCTCGTCAAAATTTACCCATAATCCACTTTCCTATTCTGTCTTGTCCCATCCTAATTTCTTTATCAGTATGATATAAAACGTCCAAAGTTGTCTCTCTCTTACACACACACACACACGAGGCGTTTCTCAAATCAGTAACATGTAGCGTCTCCAGCAGCAATTCACTGTTAAGAGCATGAAGTTGTGGTTGGTGAAAAACACGTTTACAGAACACACAAGAGCACATAAGACATGTGAAATAAACAAAGTTCACCCCGTTTCCACTGCATGGCAGACAGCATCCTTTCATTACCTGTACCTGCTTATTCCTAGTTGGGGTCACGAGGAGCTGCTGGAGCTCAGGGGTACAGTCTGGACAGGGCGCCAGGTCACCGGTCCACATCCACTCAAACAACCACACACGCCCACGCTCACTCCTGCAGGTCATTTAGAGTCACCAAACAACCCGACGTACACGCTTCTGGAGCGTCGGAGGAAGTTGGGGTTGCCCGATTACACAACTGTAAATAAGTGATGATCTGAGTTTTAACAAGTCTAAAAAGTAGCTAAGTTACACACAAGTTTTGATGAATAAAAAACTTTGTTACAATATGTCATTACTAATTTAACAAAAACAGACAAAATGCAAAGGAAGCGTGTTAAAATACAAGTGCACCCGCAGTGGTAAGGGTGTAGTTGTGTTCTCACAAGGCTGTAAGGGTGAAGTTGTTTAGTCGTTCGCAGCAGCCAGATGCTGCTAATTAAATGCACTCGATTAAATGGTCATTAATTATTACGACCGCATTTTAAAACAATGCAGTGATGTTAGGGAAGTAGAAGCCTGTCTCTGGGAAGGCTCTGCGGTGGGGAAGATTATTCACAAGTGGGAAATATTTAAAGCAGCCGTCTATTTTCCAAGAAGTTCTGGCAAGTTCATTTCAATGTCCGTTGCAAAAAATCCAACAACTACATCTCGGGCTCTCCAGACCTCAGTGAGCATGTGAACGTTTGACAGTTCAATCCGACAAGTATTTTACAGTCAAATATGATATCACCTGTCCAAGAGGTAAAGCCTGGCTAAAGTTGAGTCAGAAACCAGGACAAAGTTCCCACACACACACACACACACACACCTACATCTACAAGAGAATTACTAAAAAAGGTGTTGAAACAGCCTCGAGAGACTTTAGCACAGATGCTCATAAACAAATGCCCAGAACTTCAGTGAAGTGAAGCAAAATTATAAAAAGGAGTTGTTGTTCCTTGTGACAAAGTAAGTTATTTTATTCACCACTTGTAACTTTATTCTGCATGTTTCATCTTATTTTTTTTACATTTGTTTGGTTTGCCATTGCTTTTATAGTATTCTGGGTTTGTTTGTGGCGACATTATTCAATATAAACAACAAAGAACTTAGACGAATGCAAACACACATTAGTTTAAATATTTATGTGGTTATAGGTTGAACATTCTATCAGTTATATTTATAATTAATACTGGTGATGTCATTGATTGGATTACTGGGTGAAACCAAGTGGGGGTGGGAGGGTTTCTTCAATAGTCATTTGTTTGTTTGATTTCCTTTTTTTTGTTGTTGTTTGTTAAGAATATTTGTTCACTTTTAGGTTTTTTATATGAACTTGTAAAAGAATCTAAGGGAGTAAATTTAAAATAGTTTGGGCCAAAGAACTGTGTAGTTTGACCTGTTTGTGGTTAATAGTTTAGTCAGAGTCTAATTTTACCAGAGACTTTGGTATTTAAGTCCTGTGGTTTAGGATCTGCGGGGAAAACAAAGGACAATAAATCATCTGTTTGAGATGTTAAATGTTCTGCGTTGGCATGTCTGATCTCTGCTGAATCACTCGAGACCTGACATTCCTCCATAATAACGTTAGAGTGAGGATGTGACACACAAAATGATTGTTCCAGGTTGTTGCAACTTAATGGTGTTTTTAAGGACTGCTGAATGAGAGGGTTTACTTATTATTTTACATAATCTTTTTATGTTTTAATAATTCTGTGGCGTAACATAGTATGTATATTTCATTTATCAGTTTTGCAAGAATGATTTGTTTTCGGTGTTTTTGGGTTCCTGAACCTTTCATAGGGCTATATTACTGTGTGTTCTTTGTACCAAACTTGAAGTTTCTTTGTGTCGTTCGGAGTTTCCGATATTTCACATCTGTACAAGGTAGAGATCCAACTGGAATTAAGTGCATAATAGTGCACCCATGTGTCGGCCTTGTATATGTCGGAGAATGTAGACAAGCTTGAGGGTCATTATATGTGTGGATGTGGTTTAGACTGCCACTGTGGCCCCAATAAAGCTCTGACCCACCAAGACACCGACTCTGTCATCTGATACCAAGTTAGCTGCCGATTCCTTCGGTCCTGCGTTGGAAGGTGAGGGATCAGTGGAAATGACTAGTTTTCCCAACAACAGATTCTCCAGTGAGGTCTGAGGTCATCTGGAGGCCGAGTCGATAACCATGCAACAACAATTCATGATTTTTGAGTGTCCACTCTCGCCAAAACGGGCCTCTGCAACACAGAAACGTTGCTGCCAAGACAGAGCCGTGTTTCCTGAAAATACTCAAAATGTCACTGGCCCAGTTTCCCCAGAAAAGATTAAACAGGATCTGGAACAACTAAAATCAGAGCAATGTACATTTTTGTTTAATAGTTTGTATCAATCTATATTAACAATAGTCTTCACCAAATCATTTTAACAACTAATCCTGATAATTCACATGAGAGTGAAGTTAAAAAAAAAAAAAAGGAAAAACAGTGAAAGGACAGATCTCAAACTGGGCTCTAAGAACTACTGGTGATTTATGCCTAAGCAGGGGGATTGTGGGACACAAATTTCGTAATCTGCACTGATCCGCGACAGTCCCGAGTCCCTCTGCAGCTGACTGGACGGCCCAAAAAATGTGCAAATACTCAGGCTGGTGAGACTTCAGGCATCATTGTGATCAAATATCGACAGAGCTGCTGCACAGTTTTAAACCGTCAGAGGTCTGTGCTGCAGGAGCTGATACGTACAGTTTCCTGGTTAACACAAAGACAGACAGATGAGCAGAATAAAAGGAGAGCGAATAAAACTCAGAACCACTTGTGCTGGGCTTTCGTCTTGAAGGACACCCTTGTGTCACGATGACGCACATTTACACGGAAAACAGAACATCCACGGACGGCTGATTGTTTAACGACATCTCTTTTAAGTTCGAGTAATTGTTATCAGTTTAAAACATCCTCCGCTTAAACTCATAAATCTTCTTTTTGGATCAGAAAATTAGTTGTCTCTGCTGTTTTCCTGCCTCCACGATTTATCGGTGCACGCCGGCTTTGTCTGTTTCAAACTGTTGTACCAGCAAACTTCTCCACTCATCTTTTTAATTCTGTCGTCCTCTGAGTTCTTATCTACGAGTGGTTTCCCTGAACTACGACCATTATGATAAATTTATTAATGCCACTCTTTTTTTTCCGCCTCTTATTGGCTTTACAGCAACAATAAGAAGAAGCTTTCTCATGTGGAACCTGACAATGAAAATATTGTCTTTCATCTCTTCAACTCTGGCAGGAAACAAAGAGCAACTTCTGTTAACTCTGAATAAAAAAGACAGATGACGAGATTGGCAGCACATGAGTGATTTAAATTAAAAAACGGCCCTCAGAACAGAGAATACAGGAGAAAGTCACATATTTAGATTTCAAAAAGGCATCGACCACAAAACACATTTCCTTTATCTATTTCTTTACAAATGGTCTCCCAATCAAATCAGACATGTCACAGCTTAAAAAAGAGAAAAACATAGATCATGTATTTGTCCTTGCTTAAGTGTCTGAGTACAGAAAATACTGACTCAACTGACTTTAGTGGGTGTGTGGAAAAAAAGATTTTTTTTTTAAGAGAGGAAAAAAAAACAAAATGAAGAAACTGCCATCAGATTACTGATTGTCTGCAGTTTGAAATGGCGAGGGTAAAACAAGTGAAGACGCTTCCTGCTAGGCTTGAACTGGGATCTGTCTGCAGCCAGCTCATCTCCCATCAGGCCCCGTTTTTGGATTACGAAGCTGATATTTGCACACAACTAGAAAGTTGTTTGTACCCAGCACCGCGTTGGTCCAGGTAAACCATTTAGATATTGTGCACATGCATGAAAAAGAGAAAGCAGAAAGTGCACGTATGTCTAGTTTGGAGAAGCAGAAGATGGCATCACTTTTGTTTGGTAACTGTGTGTACGTCTCAGTAGAGGACCATAAACACAGGTTAACAGTTTTACACAAACTCCACACCCACAGCAGAGAAAGAAATATGGAAATTCTTGTTATCTATAAAAGCATCATCCTTTAGAGCTGTGAGAATGTATTTCCCTGTTTCACCTGCCATCTCTGAAAGAGGCTCATGTTTTTTCTCAGTGACTACATCTAAGTGAGTATTGAGTTGTGCAGTGATCAATTTAATGGATCTGTAATCATTCTCCACAACCAGACACATCTCAGGAATGCCACAACAAGAAAAAATATCTGAATTTCACTTCACTGCATCCAAAAGCACACAAACATCCACTTATATTGGCATCGGACTCAGAGACTGATAAGAAACATATGATACAGCAGCTCTGGGCTGCTTGATGACATATCTCTAAGTCAAAGTCATACATAATCAGGCTAAAGTAAAAGTAAACTTTGACAATGCCCGAGTCATGCACAGGTCTTTTTCTTTCAACAATGTAATTCATTCTTTTGATATAACTACTTTATCCTGCAGAGCTGCAGTCGCCAACTTCTTTCAGTCAATGATTTATTACTCAGTTGTGATGAAATGCAAAATCTATCTACTGAAGAGCTCAAGTTAAAAAAAAGAAAGAAATCTGCAGTGCATATTTCCAGATTCAGTTACAATTTTTTTTTTAAATACATATTTTCATTGTTTCTATATACACAAATGTACTGTATAGGGATGTATGTACAACACACATTTCATCAGTGCTGTGCTGTAATTTCAAGCCAACAGAGCAAAATGCAACTGCAAGAACAAAACATATAAAACGCTGCCACAGTGAGCAGATGGGTTGATTTGTTTTCACATTTACTCCCCCAATACAGCCGAGGTCCCTGCAAAGCTGCTCCCATCTGCACATGTTCCTGTTTGTGTCATTACATAGAGAAACAAGTCAGACGTTATGACTAAAAAGTGGCACATTATGATTATATGTAAATCCACACTTTTGTCAGACAAAAACTCTCCATCCACGTCAGCTGCAGACCACGAGTGTGCAGTAACATGAGCGAAATTTACATCCACAAAGACCACTCAGGGTCCACAGATACGACCTTTCTATAGTTACCTACTGATGCGACTATCTCATTTTTTCCAGGGCTAGGTGGAGTCATAAATCCAATTTTGATTTTCAGACTAGTCCTAGACAAGATATATATCCGATACATTGCCATGAAACACGATGACTGAGTGAGCGAGGGAGTGAGGGAGTACAGACATATCTGAATTTATGCCTTTCTTTCTAGAATACACATCCACTGAATGTTGTTGTCATTGACCTGTAAAAAAGTACTGCACCAAGTCTGAATATTCTCTTTATTAACATAAAACAAGTTTCAGTCTGGGGTAAAATCTGGGAGCCCTGAGCTGCAAAGCATTTTTATCATTATTACAGTGTAGGACCCGGTAGGATCCACTGGCCTTTGGTAGCGATGTAATGATTAGTGATGTAATCATTCTTTGCAAGTGTTTATTGCTATATAATAGCTTTGTGATGGACGGTGGGGTTAAGATTCAATGCAGCTGAGAGTCAGTTTGGGTATAACCCAAAATATAAATAAACCCCACCCTGAGAAGCACCATCACTAAGTCTGTCTCAAAAATTGCCAGATGTGTCCCAGGGCCATTTTTGAATATTTTGAATAATCGCTGTGGGGCTCTGAAAAGGCAGTTTACATGCAGCTGCACTGACAAAAACACAACAGGTATGATCAAAGAGACAGAGGCAAAATTCATTATCAGGAAAACTGAATCTGTCTGTATTTGTATAAGCGTACAGGATCTACAAGCATAGCTTTGAATGGATAGCCAGTCCACCTTAAAAGAGACCCTCAATCTCACCTGCGGTCACACTCCTACTTAACCAGGTAGGACATATATGCTGCAACATGAGTCACTTTAAAATGGAAATGCATTTTGTTTTAAGATATTTCAGTGTCCAAATAAATCTTAACATTTGAGCTATGAGAGAGTGAAAACACCCCACGCCACAGAGAGTGACATCACACTGCCACTCAGACTTCCCACCGACATAAACGTCATCAAACATCATCAACATCCACCAACCAGCAGCTGTGATCTCACCAAAAAGGTGATGAAGAAGAATATTGAACTGAAGTACATGGAACAATGCTAACTATGAAGCAGAAAACCATTTTTAAATAATCTGGTTTCATAACTTGAGCAATGAATCTCCATAACGCTTATCCTGGCTGTCAACGCTTGGCTCAGATTTATAGAAATTTGAGATACTTTTCCTCCATCTTCATCAAATACAACATTTGCAGCTACGGCTCATTAAAACTTTTAACTTGTTTGTCTTAGCTTAGATTCTCAGACACCTTCAGAATAAAACAAGCCTGCAACTTTACGTATTTTTCTCTTGATTTTATATGATATAAAGCAGCTGCATTATATCAACTAGAAGTTGTTCTCTACTGCAGAAATACAATAAACGTAGAGATAAATATCCTGCGCTTCTCACCACGTAGAGTTGCTTCCACAGTAAAGCCCATTCTTGAAGTGTTGAGGTCACCTCAGTGACGATGGGGTCCTCCAGAGGCACCACGGTCTCATTGGGCCTGTACAGGGACAAATACACAAATAAAGAAAGGTTTCAGCCAGCACTGGTGAACCAAATATGTAACTGGCTACGGTTAAAAATAAAGTAGGGAAGTGAATATGGTTGGACAAAACTGAATCAAATGGAGCACAAACACGATTCTCTAGTGTGACAGACAGTGTGACTCTAAAGCTTCATTCTTCCGAACTTCTTAAAATCCTTTTTGAACATTTTATAATAAAGCAGTATCAAATTTGTGGCGGTTAAATGTAATGCAAGCATAAATGTGCTATATTTTACAAGAAATAATATGAGCACGTAACATTATTTGAGTTGTTTGAGCACTGAGCATTTTTTATTTCTTTTAAAATTCCTGATTACACAGTTCCATATAATGAAAAATGATTACATCTAATGATTTAAGGGCAGATAAAACACATAAAACCATATATATATATATATAGTATAAGCCTGTATAGTTAGACAGTTCCTCGTCTATACACCAGTGTTTCCAAACTAAAAAGATCCGAAACCACTCATTCATTTATTCATCCATCCATCCATCCATCCATAAAGAGGATTTTGGCAAAAAACTGAGAGCTGAGTCACCGTCTCGGTGCTGGAGTCAGAAATATGAGCGTACCCTGCTGTTTATTCTCCGTCTCAGCACATAAAACCTTCCTCCTCTTCCCTTCCCGCCTCTGCTTCCTGTTCATCCGTCTCCCTCTCTCGCCCTCTCTTTCTCTCCTTCTCTGTCTCATAACTGATTAATTAATAAATGCCATTGTGCCGGATTAGGTGATCCACCAGCTAAGTAGTAGCTGCCAGCTGCTTTGTGATTTCAGCCACATTAGTTACACTTGGTTTTTTTTTTTTTCAGATGCTTCCCATCCTCCTGTATTCTCTCCATTTCCCAAACCACTTTTTGTTCCTCCTTTGCTCCCCTGTTTCTACATTTCTATTATATTAGATTTTTTTTCTCTTTCCCTTTCCTCTCCTATATTACACATGTTTCTTCACTTTTTCTCTAAACCTATTTCATGTATTTTTTTTTTCTCTTTTGGTGACGTCATCAGGGAAGTTTGACTGTTATTCCGATCTGAACCTTCATTGATCATCAGCTTAGAAATGAATGAATGAATCAAACTTTTAATGCAGATCTAAACACATGGGGCAATTTGTCTGCTAAACCAGATATTTGTTAAAACATAATGACAAAGAAACTAAAACTTAGTAGACTTCCATATATTCCAATGTTGCCTCACTTTGTTTTTGTTATAATATATAAACATCTATCTATTTCAACAAAAATAAAAACTTTCTGGCTTAAATAAGGCCTATTTCATCTACAAAAGACACAAACATGGTCTGGATATTAAAAAACTTTCACTTTCACTGTTGTGCTTGATAGCACGTAAAAATGAACAAACTTTGTTCTTTTACATATTTAAATGACAGTGACTTCAAGTTTGTGCATACTCTTGGTGAACAATAAGAAGAAGAAGAAGAAGAAGAAGAAGAAGAAGAAGAAGAAGAAGAAGAAGAAGAAGAAGAAGAAGAAGAAGAA